>JAUPMG010078964.1:0-12912 GCA_031762675.1 Pachysandra terminalis | reverse complement strand
TTTTTCATTTAAAATTCTCTACTAAACTTATTGATTTATTACATTATTACCCTTATCTAATGTTTAGGGTCATTACATATAAAGTGTTATATACATAATAAAATGAAGTGATTAAATAATTCCATATTATTATTCTCTTTATTTAAATATAAATCTAATTCCAACCAAATTCTCAAATTTCTCAATCCAATGCATTTGCAACTACATTGACCTTAAAATTTGAAATTTTGTTAGTATTAAAGCTCTAAGTACTTTAAATAATTTCAATTAGCCAAACATAAGCCTTAGATTATCACAACCTTTAATAACATGACAATCCAGTATACTTAAGAACGACTTCATCCTAGTAGCTTCTACCTTAGAATTCTCAGAAATAGTAGTACTTCCTATTCCCAATGGTTCATCCGGAGTGACTAGTTAGGACGCACAAACAACAAACATCGCTCCTCATAATCTCACATCCTATATAAATTTAATTCCCTTAATCCCTTACAATCCTAATGATATACGAACCACGCCAACGTACGACGAAACCCGTAATCGAAAAGGAACTTCGATCGTCTAGAATCAGACGTTGACTAATCTGGTTGGCTCTTCTTTGTTGATCATGTCCATCTCCTCTCCTTGGACCTTCTTGATTAAATGGTTGAGCTCTTCCTTGAAACGTTTAGCTCGGGCTCTTGTGACGGGTCCAGTTGGGACTTTGATCAGTTCTTGTAAATCTTTAGCATCCTTGCCCCCATCACCTAATCTAGGGTCGACTTACAAAATCCTAACCTGAAGTTCTATGAAAATCCTAATACAGTTACTTAAGTCTTAGAAGAACTTAGGCTATGATACCATTTTTGTCAAGAACCAAATAAGAAAATTCTAACTCTGAGATTCCAAGCTCAATTTGTAACTCTCACACCATATTGCTTTGGGAGTGGATAACAATGGTCAAAACATAAGTAGAAGTAATTAACAGTTCTAGTAAGATATAAGTATCATAAACTTAAAGTCTAATCTAGTACATATTAATAAAATGAAGTTTAAATCTAGTAAGACTTTACAACAAAATCTAGGTTTCTATACCCATTCCCAGGCTCCCTCTTCGTGACCAAGCTCCAAGATATGAAAGATATAAATCAAAAAACATAAGCTGGAAGCCAAAATGAGTAGTCCTTTAATGCAAGGTATTTACTCATATCCCAATATTATGAGAAAAGAACAAATAATAAATATAATGTGATAAAGATGACATCTGTGCATACAGTGGTGAAATATTAAACAACAGAAATCACACATTTCATTGTTCTCTCCCAACCTCACTTGGTATTAAATCACAAGTCCACATCATAGTATCCACATGTTTAATTCTATATGGTATTTAGATCTAGTGTGTAATACACTAGACACTCAAAATGATATCAACAAAGACTATGCAATGCAAATGCAGAAGGGGTGTTGTATGGTATGTGAAATATAGTAAGTTCCCACATGACCCAATACGACTATCCAGGATGTCCCACCAATGTGAATTCATCCCTGTATTCACTGCTAAGGGACAGGATTATTCAATGTATACAACATAGTTTTATGGGTTTTCAACCAAGGAGGCACAATCCCCCCACTTATTTTTTATCATGGGTAATAATCCGAGGTTTTCACCAACGTGAGCAGGTCCACAAGGAATCATACATATTCACAATCTAATAGAAGGGTATAATTATGGTTTACCATCTTCCAAGCCACCCCAATGTGTCGATCCTTGGGAAAACATCATACCACAAGTCTGTAGAGGAATACCCACATAGGGTTATCTCTCATCTTGGGCGTAAACAACATGGTCCTCTCATAGGACAATAAAAAAGTCAACGAGTCAAGTCATCTCATATGACACCCTAAATCCAGGGTATCACATGGGGCATTAGAAAGATCTATTACAACAAGATAGTCCATATGCAACTCATAGTATTCAGGTCCATTAAGTAATGCAACACACAATGCGTCACAGACATATATTCAAATAATCAATCAAATAGGCACAGTCCCATGATCCTACACTACAAGGCACAATAGTGCACAACATAGCATACTAAGCACAATGATCATCTAAATGTAAGAAACATGATATAATCAAGGTAGACAAGATATAAACATCAGACATCATGAAGGGTAAGGTATTGCGCAAGATCATACTCCAAACATGCCTGGAACCATATAATATAAGGTAATATGACAATGATAGGTGCAAACTAAGTTTTAGCATCAAACAAAAGAAGTATATGTACGAGGCAAGCCAAGGGATGAAGAAAGTAACCAATACTAAATAGCCACATAGGTAGTTAAATCGTCACATTTCATCTCAAGTACAAATTTCTATATCTAGACTTGCATAAATCAAGGGAAAGGAACCAAGGAAAGGTTTTGGGTCACTTACAAAAGTTTCCCAAGAATCTCCTATTGTTCGGCCGATTCGAGGAAAACTGACTTTCGGATTGGGGGTCATATTTTGCTTGGTAGGTCTACTAGATACAAAAACATGCTAAACATGTGAGGTTGGTCATTCTGGTGTGCCCATAAATTAATCTCTAACATCAGACTGGAGGAGGCTATCAACGAGGTCCTCGACGACCTCTCGGCTCGCCGAAAAAGGCAAAAAGGTGCCAAATCATCTACAACCTTGGGAATTGGTCCCAATGGGTCCCATTAGGTCAAATCTAATCTTAACTCAATCTAAAAAATGAGGCTCGAAGGGGTTCATGGCACACCGAAGTCAACCTCGGCACATTTCTCAGCGCACCGAACAGGGTCTCGACGACATTCCCAGTGAGCTCGGAATTTGCTCTGAGATTCGGTGGACTCCTTGGCTCGCCGAAGGGGTCGCCGAAACTCGGGATAGGGTATTTTCTGGGTGTTTTTGGGTGAAATTTCACATAGAAGTTTCTTATCACCTAAGGGAGCTTCAAAATTGATTTCTAGGTCAAAGGGATCAGTTTACACAAGGTTCCAAAGCTTTTCGCTAAATTCCCAAAACCCTAAAAATCTGAAATCAATTGAATCGGTCCACATAGGTCGTCTACAAGGTATGGGGTCTGAATAGAATGGGATTTGATCCCTAAAACATGTAATCTAACTACCAAATTCATGGAGGAAGGAAGAACACAATCAATCATGATATTCCCCCATGATCATAACATTGAAATACAAATAAATACACTTGCATCGAACGAGAACTCAACTTGGGGCGTTGCCCGGTCGCATCTGAGGTCGCTTCACCTTGCATTTGAAGACAATGAAGCTTCCTCCTCTTCTTCTCCATGAGCTCAACAAGAAATGAGAGAGAGATGAGAAAGGGAGAAATGAGGTTTATGAAACTTAGGTTCCTATTTAAATGCTCTATGGGTAAACTTGTAATTTAAAATAGCTACAGGGGCAAAATTGGGTTTCTATCTCTATTCTTCCAATTTAAGTACCCTATTAATTAATTATGTTGTAAATATATTTAGGGGCTTCAAATGAATATTTTAGGTTTTCTAAACCGATTATTATCTTGCTAATTGATTCTATTTCCTATTTAACTGCTAACTCAGTTACCAAGTCAACTCTGTTTCCTAATTCTATCTGGCAAACCTGATCAGTTTTACTGACTTAAGGAATTTATAGTGTGTCTTGTAGGTGTCACAAGCCAAACTCGCGAAACCACTTAGGGTTCAGAGGAGTCCGAATTTCGACCTTCACTTCCTTGTAAGGAGAGTGGTAGTTGAATAACAGTTATAGAACTATCAGGTTAAACCATCATTCAAAATTTAAAAGAAAATGTAATTCATAATTACAAATATGCAGCGGAAATTAAGGAAACAGTTCCAGGTGCTAAATCAAATTTACAATAGATACCATTAGATATCTACAAAAAAATTAAATCAAAATAAGTGTACCAGAGTATAAACAAAACATTACACTAAGATCACTCGTATGAATAAAATTCGACCTCATCTTCAAACTCCCTTCCTTCCTTTACTTGTTCTTCCTCAATCACGTCCTCTACTATAGGTCGTGAAAAATGTATTGCCAAAAAGCATAAGCTATAAGCTTGTATGTATTATGATTTCAAGAATATACAAGTCTGTCATGAGGTTCTTTACCTTTACAGTTCTTTCAATTCTAATTCATAAAGGAAATCAAACAATCAAATGCATGAGGTAATTCATTTTATTATGTATGAAATGCATCCAAAATTACAGAACCTCACCAAGGTGAGCTAGCACACAAATCTATATGTTGTGCATATGCAACTTTGTTAGAGTGTCAATCTAATCTTTTTCCTCCTAATCCAGCCTCCATTTCAGGGTGTCCCAGCAACCTGAATTCGCCCCAAGATGTCCCAGCAACCTGAATTAATCAGTGGCTCGCAGACCGAGACTTGCAGCCACATGCGGTATCCCTCAGGAAAACATGACTAGCTGACCTAACTACAAAGATCCTTTCTTATATTTTCTCATCACTGGCCAGAGCCCTCGTTCTAAGAATAACTTTATTGGGTTAGCTACTCCCTCAACTCAGTCTAGCGGTCCCTCCCTAGTTGTGATAGTCACACCACACTCATGTCCCGTCACAAAACCCAACCTTGAGGTCTCGGAATACAAGGTTTTTCTCCTTGACCAGCTAGGGTCTGGAGTCTATGCTGTGCAGTGAAGTTGTGAAGTGAATCTGTGCACACTAGCTAATCATACATTTCGGTTACATGGTGTATTATAAGCTAAGCTAACACATGCATTCATCCATTTCACACATGTCATCAATACACACCCAATTTGCCCAACTTGAAATAGAATTACACTAGCATCACACCATGTGCAACTAACTACTATGTATCATGCATGACTTGGTGTATAGGGTGCATTAAGTATGGCATATGACTTCAACACACATGTTATTGTGCTTAAGCACAGATCTCACTACATTACCACCCATCATTCAACAACACACATTCCCATTTCATACACACAAGTTGATATTGTGTCACACAAATCATAGAATGTGCATGCAAGATAACTGTTATTTCTACACTACTCTAGAGTTCTATAACTACTATTAACTACCTAAACCAGTCTATAGGTTCGAGGTGGTCTTCGGTGTAGACTTCGGCGCACTGAAGCCCCTCTCGGCGACCTTCTCGACGAACTCACCTGAGATTCGACGACGAATCCAGATCCTGCATTCTGGGCGACCTCTTCGATGTTCCCTTCGACGCGGCGGACCATATCTCAGTGACCCCCTCGGCGAACCGCTCTGAGATTCGGTGACATTTCCGGTGCTCTCATTTCGGTGACCAGGTCGGTGCACCAAAGCTACTTTCGGCGCCTCGAAATCTTTTGGTGGTCTTTTCGGTCGGCATTCAACCTCGACGGAGTTTCGGCGCACCGAAATGTCCGCCCGTGGCCCAAAAGTTCAAGTTTGGTGATCATTTGGCACACCAAGTTGGCCGCCGAACGTCGCATACTGGGCAAAACAATAGGGTTTTCCCAACCTAAGATGTTTTCTCTTGGTCTCATACATTCCAGAAGAACATAGAAGCAATTCAAACCATTCTTACAAGTAATAAACATCACAAGACCTCACATTATGAGATTAAAATCGAAATGGAAGTAAAAAAGTGAAGAAAAATCAAGATGAAACTTGTTATATTCACAAAATTAGGACTTACAAGTTGTTCTTCAAGCTTAATCCCACGTTTTCACCTTTGATTCCTTCTTTCTTCCCCTTTTGCTCTCCAACCCCTCTCTCCCTCTCTATTCTTTTCCCCTCAAGACACAAATGCCCCTTCTCTCTTTCCTCTCTCCTTATATCCTCCCTATGCCACGTGTAATCATCTCCTCGCTCCTCTTCAAATTACTTCAATCCTACCCTTTCATTTACACTAACCAATCTACACCATCTAGCATCTACCACCATCATCCCCACCATACACCTCATCACACACTTTGTACTTATATAAAAAAAGAGGACAAATAAATAAATTGTTATTCACACAAGGGCTTAACTATAATACTAGGCATGATATATACTAATAAATCACATCATAGCAATCGTATGGTCAATATAACTCCGAGTAAAGATCAAATGGGTATTTAAGCTTATTTTAAGGTTTTAAATATATTTAATTAATTCTTAATTGGTTCAGGTTATTACAACCTTCCCCTTAAGAGAATTTCGTCCTCGAAATTTTACTGACCTTAAGTGAAGAGTTGTGGATATCTAGCCAGCATCTTGTCTTCCAACTCCCAAGTTGCTTCTGACGTTCCGTGATTGTTCCACAACACTTTCACCTGAGAAATGACCCTGTTCCGCTGTACTTGCTTGTTCCGATCTAAGATCTCCACAGGTTGCTCTTCGTAGGCAGCATTTTCTCTAATGGTGACAGTTTGCCAGTCGATTACTAAGGCTTGGTCTGGATGATACTTCCTCAACATAGAAACGCGGAAGACATCGTGTACTAAATCCATATAGGACAGTAATATTACTCTATAGGCAACTTCTCCAACTCGCTCGGAGATTTCAAAAGGTCCGAAGTATCTTGGTGCCAACTTTCCTCTTTTACTGAATCTGAATACTCCCTTAGTCGGTGAGACCTTGAGGAATACCTAGTCTCCTACAATGAATTCTAACTTCGTCCTCCCACATCTGCATACTTCTTCTGCCGATGTTGAGCTATAAGTAGGCGATCTCTGATTAGCTTGATTTTCTCGGTTGTCTCAGCCACTAACTCAGTCTTAACGGCACGAGAGTACTGTCTTCATTCCAGCACAAAGGTGATCGGCATGGTCTTCCATAAAGAACTTCGAATGGTGCCATCCCTAAGCTCGCTTGATAGCTGTTATTGTAGGAGAACTCGACAAGAGCTAGATGATCCTCCCAACTGCCCTTGAAATCCAGAATACACGACCTCAAGAGATCTTCCAATACCTGATTCACTCTTTCTGTCTGGCCGTCAGTTTGAGGATGGGATGCAGTGCTGAAGTTGAGCTGTGTACCCCAACGCAATTTGTAGACTCCTCCAGAATCTTGAAGTGAATTGTGAACCTCGATCTGACACTAGAGTGATGGGTACCCCATGCAGACGGATGATCTCCTTTACGTACAGTCTTGGCAAGTTGTCAGTGTTCATGGTAGTCTTCGATGCTATAAAGTGCACTGACTTGGTTAGGCGATCCACTATCATCCAGATCATGTCATTACCGTTGCGCATCCTTGGAAGTCCCGTGATGAAATCCATAGATATGTGCTCCGATTTCCACTCCCCGATGGGTTAAGGTTGAAGCATCCTCGCTAGCTTCTAATGCTCCACTTTCACTTGTTGGCACACTACGCACTTGGACAAATATTCTTCAATTTCTACCTCCATTCGGCTCCACCAGTAGTTACGCCAGAGGTCTTAGTACATTTTGGTCCTGCCTGGGTGAATAGAATATCGAGATCTGTGAGCTTTGGCCAAAATCTCATTCTTCAGATCTTCATCTTGTGGTACACAAAGACATCCTTTAAATCTGATGCTTCCGTCTTTGGCCTTAGTCCAGTCGGCTCTCTCCTGGTTTGCAACTAAGTCTTGTATCCATTTCTCATTCTACTGAAGATCGATGATTCTTGTCTTTAGTGATGGCTTGGCGAGTATGTTGCACAATCTCACGCCTTGGCTAGTCTTACGAGTTACGAAGTTGAATTCTGCAAGTGATTCGTAGAGCTTCCATTCTTGAACTAGCATGTGGGCCACGACACTTCTAGGTTTTCGGCTCAGTGCATCCACTACTACATTGGCCTTGCCTCAAAGGTTTCGCCCACTAAGTGATGTCTCTAGATCTTCAAAGAAAACACGATTGCAGCAAGCTCCAGGTCGTGTGTGGGGTAATTCCTCTTATATGTCTACAACTGCCCTGACGCATATGTTACAACCTTGCCTCTTTGCATCAAAACACACCCAAGTCCAGATAGTGATGCCTCTGTGTAAACAACAAAGTCGATACCGATAACTAGAACTGTGAGGACTGGTGTTGTAGTGAGTTTCTTCTTGAGAGTGGTGAATGTTGCTTGAAAAGCGTCGTCCCAAATAAATTTCACATCCTTCCGGGTCAGCTTGGTTAGTGTTGAAGCAATACTTGAAAACCCTTCAATGAATCTCCGGTAATAACCCGCTAAACCCAAGAAACTTCGAATTCCTGATACATTCTTAGGTTGCTCCCAGTTGGAAACTGCTTCCACCTTACTGGGATCCACTGAAATGCCTTCACAAGACACCACGTGTCCTAGGAACTTCACTTCATCCTTCCAAAACTCGCATTTCGAAAACTTCGCATACAGTCGGTGGTCTACTAGGGTCTGTAGGGAAATACCAAGTTGTTCCTCATGTTTTTCCTTCGATTTGGAGTAAAGATGTCGTCGACAAACACTACCAAAACTTCATCCAAGTAGGGCTTGAAGATTCGTTGCATCATATCCATGAATGCTACCGGGGCATTAGATAACCCAAACGGCATCTCGAAATGCCCGTACCTTGTTCTGAGAGCAGTCTCAGGCACATCTTCTTCCTTGATCCTCAGTTGGTGATAACCGGATCTGAGATCTATCTTTGAGAAATAGGAAGCCCCTTGCAACTGGTCAAATAAGTCATCAATGCGTGGAAGAGGGTATTTGTTCTTGGCCGTCAGCTGGTTCAACTTCCTGTAATCAATACACAACCTGAGAGTTCCGTCCTTTTTCTTCATAAAAAGTACTGGTTCTCCCCACGGAGAAGTACTTGGATGTATAAATTCTGGGGCTAGTAATTCGTCCAACTGCTTCCTCAGTTCCGTCAATTCTGTAGGTGTCAGTCTATAAGTCGGTAATGCAATGGGTCGGGCTCCTGCCACCAACTCAATGCAAACCTCACGTTTGGGTGGAAGACTTGGAATATCTTGGAAAACCACACCATACTAACACACTATAGGGATCTCATCCCATTCTTCCCTCTTCTCAGTGAACTCGTGATCTATATAGGCGGATAAATAAGATATCTCGGATTCTGAACCCCCAACTTCTATCAGGTCACCTTCCGGGGTCAGAAAGGATACAATTCGGTTATGGCAGTCTATCTGAACGTCATGTGCAGCTAGCCAGTCCATTCCCAGAATAATGTCAAATTCATGCAGTTCCTCCTACTGGGTTCACTACTACCAAACTCATTTCAAAATTCTTCATTTTAAGACCCAATTTGTGTACCAGTGTTTGTGCAACAAAAGAGTGAGATGCTCCAGTGTCAAATAATACTCTTGTAGATATGTGTGAGAGTCGTATGGTACCTTCCATGACCTGACTCTGTTGTGGTTCAATAGCGAAGACCTTGGCCGTCTGAGGTGGCAGTGGTCGTCTGGGTTAAGGTGGTACTATTCTTGGTCCCTTGTACGGCGACACTTGTTGGATAGGAACTGGATTCTGCACGTAGTGAGATCGAGGCACCATCTGTTGTTGCTGTTGCGGTAGATTTTGGAAGAGGTTTGGATTCTGAGGTGCTCGGCATTCTTTATAACTGTGTCCCCTCCTTCCGCAATTGTGGCATCGCATCGGCATGTTCCCAAAGCTTTGAGGACTATTTGGACCTTGGATCCTTTGCTTCTTTTGTGATTCAGAGGTGCTGCCCCTGAAGGTATTAGATTTCTAATTGTTCTTGGTGCTCCTCTGCTTCAATGCCTTCTTGAATTCCAACATGTCCTTCTCCACTTTCCTGGCGTAGTCCACCACTTTATGATACTCGGTGAACTCCCTCACAACTTGCCTGCTTCGAATATTTGGCCTCAATCCACTTTCAAAGAGGAAAGTCTTCTTCTCCTCCTCATCCACAACATACTTGGCAAACTGTGACAGTTCAGTGAACTTTGTGGCATATTCCATCACCGTCGTACTTCCCTGCTCTAGTTTCACAAACTCCAACTCCTTTTCTTTCCTTATGGTTTTTGGAAAATACTCCAAATAGAAAACCACCTTGAATTTTTCCCAAGTAGCTACTGTAGTAATCTCCAATGCAGACTTCCACCATCTACAGGCTTCTCCCTCTGTCATAAATGCAGCAAAATAGATCTTGTCTGCATTTTCCACCTTCATTACTTCAAATATGTGTTCCCTAGAGTCGATCCAGTTCTGAGCCTCTAGTGGATCTACTGTTCCCTTGAAAGATGATGGTCCTAGCCTCTTCAAACTCTCCAAACTTGATATATTTCTCTGTGTGACTGTTTGGAGTTGTGTTTGTTGCCTTTGCATCATATTGGCCATATCCCCCAAGGCATGAGAAACTCCTGCTAATTAGGGATCACCTCTATGATCTCCTACTAATGGTGGTTCATCGGTTTCTTCTACCTCTCCTTCTCCCATACTCCTCTTCCATACGAGGTTCATTGGCATACCTACCTTTTCTTCCTGCCATTTGACCCGCTTGTCTCTGTCAACAGAATTTACACATCCGAACTTCTTGTAAGTAGAAGTCTCAGACGTTTAGGATTGATCAATCCTCATACAGAAACTTATGAAATATCAACACATCAAAAACTTTCATAACTCAAAGAAAAGTCTTAAAACGTATGAAATCTGATTTAAAACGAAGAACCATAGCTCTGATACCAACTTTTTCACAACCCATACTCGTGAAACCGCTTAGGGTTCAGAGGAGTCCGGATTACGACCTTCACTTCCTTGTAAGGAGAGTGGTAGTTGAATAACAGTTATATAACTATCAAGTTAAACCGTCATTCAAAATTTAAAAGAAATGTAATTCATAATTACAAATATGCAGCGGAAATTAAGAAAACAGTTCCAGGTTCTAAATCAAATTTACAATCGATACCATCACAGATATCTACAAAAAAATTAAATCAAAATAAGTGTACCAAAGTATGAACAAAACATTACACTAAGATCACTCGTATGAATAAAATTCGTCCTCTTCTTCAAACTCCCTTCCTTCCTTTACTTGTTCTTCCTCAGTCACGTCCTCTACTATAGGTCCTGAAAAATGTATTGCTAAAGAGCATAAGCTATAAGCTTGTAAGTACTATGATTTCAGGAATATAAAAGTCTGTCCTGAGGTTCTTTACCTTCACTGTTCTTTCAATTCTAATTCATAAAGGAAATCAAACAATCAAATGCATAAGGTAATTCAATTTATTATGCATGAAATGCATCCTAAATTACAGAATTTCACCAAGGTGAGCTAGCACACAAATCTATATGTTGTGCAAATGCAACTCTGTTAGAGTGTCAATCTAATCTGTTTCCTCATGATCCAACCTTTATTTCAGGGTGTCCCAGCAACCTGAATTCGCCCTAGGATGTCCCAGCAACCTAAATTCATCCCCCGTATACACAGTCCGTGGAAATAGGGCTATTCTACATATATCGCGTAGTTATAAGGGTTTTCAACCTAGGAGGTGCAATCCCCCCACTTATTTTTTATCAGTGGCCCGCATACCGAGACTTGCAACCACCTGCGATATCCCTCAGGAAAACATGAATAGTTGACCTAACTACAGAGGTCATTTCTTATATTTTCTCATCCTCGGCCAAAGCCCTCAGGCTAAGAATAAGCCTATTGGGTTAGCTACTCCCTCAACTCAGTCAAGCCGATCTCTCCCTAGATGTGATAGTCAAACCACACTCATGTCCCGTCATAAGACCTAACCTTGAGGTCTCGGAATACAAGGTTTTTCTCCTTGACCAGCTAGGGTTTGGAGTCTATTCTGTGCAGTGAAGTTGTGAAGTGAATCTGTTCACACTAGCTAATCATACATTTCGTGTATCGGGTGTATTATAAGCGAAGCTAACACATGCATTCATCCACTTCACACATGCCATCAATACACACCCAATTTGCCCAACTTGAAATAGAATTACACTAGCATCCCACCATGCGCAACTAACTACTATGTATTATGCATGACTTGGTGTACAGGGTGCATTAATTATGGCATATGATTTCAACACACATGTTATTGTACTTAAGCACAGATCTCACTACATTACCACCCATCATTCAAAAATACACATTCCCATATCACACACACAAGTTGATATTGAGTCACACAAATCATAGAATGTGCATGCAAGATAATTGTTATTTCTACACTACTCTAGAGTTCTATAACTACTATTAACTATCTAATCCAGTCTACAGGTTCGAGGTGGTCTTCAGTGTAGACTTTGGCGCACTGAAGCTCCTCGGCGAACTCACCTGAGATTCAGCGACGATTCCAGATCATGCATTCTCGGCGACCTCTTCGATGTTCCCTTCAGCGCGCCGAAGAATATCTCGGCTACCCCCTCGTCGAACTACTATGATATTTGGCGACATTTCCAGTGCTCTCATTTTCGGTGACCATGTCGGCACTCTAGTCGGTGCACCAAAGCTGCTTTTGGCGCCCCGAAGTCTTTCGGTGGTCTTTTCGGTTGGCATTCAACCTCGACGGAGTTTCGGCTCACCGAAGTGTCCGCTTGTGGCCCAAAAGTTCAACTTTGGTGATCATTCGGTGCACCGAGTTGGCCGCCGAACATCGCGTACAGGGCAAAACAATAGTGTTTTCCCGACCTAAGCTGTTTTTGCTTGTTCTCATACATTCCAGAACAACGTAGAAGCAATTTAAACCATTCTTACAAGTAATAAACATCACAAGACCTCACATTTTGAGATTAAAACCGAAATGGAAGTAAAAAGTCAAGAAAAATCAAGATGCAACTTGTTATATTCACTAAATCAAGACTTTCAAGTTGTTCTTCAAGCTTAATCCCACGTTTTCACCTTTGATTCCTTCTTTCTTCCTCTTTTGCTCTCCAACCTCTCTCTCTCTCTCTCTCTCTCTCTCTCTCTCTCTCTCTCTCTCTCTCTCTATAATATAACTATCAACACACAAATAC
>JAUPMG010078953.1:0-12913 GCA_031762675.1 Pachysandra terminalis | reverse complement strand
TTACGGGCAAAGGCCTTCTCACGCCTTTCATCAAGGCTGTCCAGCTCATGCAGCTGGATTGCAGCTAAGTCATGAGTGTCCCAATCGATCCCGGCTGCTTGCAACACCCAGGCTGAGGTGACTTGCAATTCAACAAGAAGCACATCATCTGCCCCATAAACTAGTGAGAAGGGGGTAGCCTGGGTCGCGCGCTTCGAGACGGGGTAGGCCAAAAGTACATTGGGCAAATGCTCACTCCACCGGGATTGGTCATCATAGATCATTTTACTTAGCAGCTTGATAAGGGTCTTGTTTGTAGCCTCGGCCTGGCCGTTCCCCTGAGGGTAATATCCGGTAGATTTGAGATGTGTAACCCGGTACTCGACTAGCAGCAACCGGACATGCCTGTTAAGGAAGGACAAGCTGTTATCCGTGATGATCCTCTGGGGCGGCCCGGACTAGGTGATAATGCACTCCCGGATGAATTGTGCAACTGCTTCCCCAGTCGCTCTCAGCAATGCGACGGCCTCAACCCACTTGCTGAAATACTCGGTGCCTACCAAGATCCACGCGTGTCCCTTCCTACTTCGGGGGTTGATGGGTCCAATCAAGTTATGGCCCCAAGTATGAAAGGGCCAGGGCGTCAGAATTGATTGCATTCCTTGGGGAGGGCACCTGGGGATGTCACCTTGGATCTGGCATGGGGAGAACTTCCTTACATAAACAAAGGCGTCACTCCTCATGGTCGGCCAATAATAACCAAGGGTTATTAGTTGGTCAAAAAGCTTCTCCTGCCCCTTGTGAGCTCCACAAGAACCTGAGTGAACCTCCCTCAAAACAACCTCGGTCTCCCGAGGTCCAACACACTTCAGAAGGCGTCCATTGAAACTGACCCGGAACAGGTCGTCCCCTTGTACTTGGAATCGTGCTTCCCGCCTGCGAATCTTGTGGGTATCCACCGCGTTTGCTGGCAAGATCCCGTGTCGCAGAAAAAGAAGAAAATGCCGTCTCCAATCCCGCTCTTGGGTATCCACTGGGCAAGCCTCCATCGCGTCAACCGGCCCCTAGCAGTCTATATAGTCCCTTTGGACCCTTGCCGTGTCATACACCATGGTCGACCAGTAAACGCCAAACCTCTGCAACCTCCTACCGAGTGAAATGGAGTCCTGGCTTCTACAAGTCTGTTCGTGCAAGTCAGTAAGGGTCTGCTGGGACTCTTCATGACTAATGCACCTCAACAAAACACCCCTGGTGGCTCGGAAATATAGTGCTCCCTCAATCTCTACAAAATTGTCCACTTTACGTACCGGGATCTCGCTCGGTGAGACTGGGTGGTGAAGTTTGTAGAGGATCGGGTGCCTCCAATCCGTTGGGAGGATGTCTTCCTTCTCGACCATGGGGTCGAGGGTTGCTGGGAGGACCTTCCTAATGACGTCAATCCGCTACGAGCCGCTGTCTAAGACAATCCTGCTCCCGAGATTGGCCAAAAGATCAGCCTGATGATTCTTGGATCTCGAGACATGGAGCAGCGAACATTCCGTAAATTTCTTCGTTAGGGCTTAGATGGCGGTCCGGTACGGCACCAACCTCCGATTCCTTGATAGCAAAGTCTTCATTAACTTGCGAAATGATGACCTTGGAATCTCCAAGAACCTTGAGCTTCTCCATGCACAACTGTCGGGCCAGGATTAGGCCAATCAGCAGGGCTTCATACTCGGCCCGGTTGTTGGTGCAGAGGAAGTCGAGCTTGAAAGAGAAGTACAAGTAATATCCGTTGTTAGCAATGAACTCAATACCGGCTCCACCACCGTAAGAGTTGACCGACCCGTCAAACTTCAGCTGCCACTCTCGCTCCTCGACCACATCGATCTCGAATTCCGGCAACTCTTCCTCCTCGGCCTTGGAGAAAGCCATGAACAGGTCAGCCACGACCTGTCTGCGAATGGTACGGGGGTGCTCACAGCCAATATCAAACTTGGATAACTGTAAGAGCCACTTTGTATACCTCCCTGTAAGCACGGGCTGGGAGAGCAGGTACTTGATGGGATTCGCCTTGGTGCTCAAGCGGTTGGACATGCCAACAGGTAATGTCGCAATTTCTGAGTTACGTGGGCTAGGGCTAGGCAGAACTTATCCACCTGTGAATACTTCAACTCAACCCCCAGAGAAGCCTGCTGGTGTAATATATCAGCCTCTCGGTCCCCTCAGCATCCTCCTGAGCAAGTAAACCTCCAAGAGCGCTATCCGAGGTGGCGAGGTAAATGCGCAGAGGCTTCCCGGGTAAGGGCGAGACCATTGTGTGCGGGTGCTTCAGAACATCCTTGATCCTTTCAAACGTCTGTTGGCATTCCTGAGTCCACAAGAAGGGGGTCCCTTTACGTAGCAAAGGCATGAGTGGGGCGATGTAAGCGGATAAGCTGGGTATGAACCTCCGGATGTAGAAAATCTTCCCAATGAAAGACTTCATCTGCTTGGGCGTCCGGGGGGGACATAGTTCAAGTATGGCCTTGGTCTTGGTAGAATCTAGGTCAATGCCGTACCGGTGTACAACAAACCCTAGAAACTTCCCAGCAGTGACTCCAAAGGCGCACTTAGCCGGGTTCATCTTCAGGTTGTAGAGTCGGCATCTCTGAAAGACCTTTGCTAGGACCACAAGGTGCTCATGTCGCTCCTTGGACTTCACAACAATATCGTCTACATAATCCCCCACCTCTACATGGATCATATCATGGAAGATGATGGTCATAGCCCGCTGATAGGTGACCCTGGCATTTTTCAACCCAAAGGGCATCACCGTGTAATGGAAGTTACCTAGTGGGGTGCGGAATGCAGTGTGGCAAGCATCATGATCGCTCATCCAGATTTGATTATATCCACTGAAACCATCCATGAAAGAAAACATCGCATGCCCGGCCATGTGTCGTCTATCAGAAGGTCCATATTGGGTTGGGGAACTCGTCTTGTTGAGATCCCAAAAATCCACGCAACACCGGATCTGGCCATTCTTTTTCTTAACCGGGACAACATTCGCCAACCAGACCAGGTGCTGGATGGGTTTGATAAAGCCAGCCTTCAAGAGTTTTTCTACCTCGTCCTTTATTTCTAGTTGGAACTCAGGTTTGAAAACCCAGGCTGGTTGCTTTATTGGTTTGACTTCAGAGGACAAATGAAGTCTACGGGTAACTAAATGAGGGTCTGGTCCACACATCTCATCATACGACAAAGCAAACACATCCTTGTATTCCTTCATAAGATTGACAAGATTACACTTTTCCTCAGGAGACAAATTGGTGTTTACAAAGGTTGTCCATTTCTCTTCCTCGCTCCCGAGGTTCACTTCATCCAGGGTTTCAAGGAAGGACCTCGAGTCATCCTCGAGGTGCTCAGGTGCATCCTGTATGTCGGAGGCGGTAGCGGGGAAGGGTCCGTCCTCATCACTGTAGTCTGACTCCTCGTTGCCTGTTGCAAAGGCGGAGGGCTCAGCTTCTGACCCATCCTGGCCAGTATGTGGCAAGGTTGGTTCTGGCTTCTTGGTCTCGGCCACAGCTTGTAGACAAACTGTCCATCCCTAAGCTTGACCCTAGTGCACCGGGCTCCAGAGGCGGAGTCGGTCACTGTCTCCTCAGCAACTCTCTTCTGCCGCTCATCTTTCTTCCTCTCTTCCTTCAGTATCCTCTTGGACGGGCTGGGCTCCAACAGTGCTATCTCAGGGTTGGCTTGAATGTCAGGCCAGGCGGGTAGCGGGATCCCTCGGGGTAGGGACACCTGGCATTCCCTCGCTGGGGTCAGTTCGTCGTACTCTGCCACGTCTGCAAGGTGGACCTCGGTCTCATCAAAAGGGCACGGGTCCTCGATCAGTCGTACCATCTTTCCCTTCCTAAAGCCCTTGCAGCACAGGTGGAACGTGGAAGGGACAAGACGGCAACGATGGATCCAGGGCCGGCCAAGGAGTATATGATAACTGGGTCCAGCACGTGGAAGACCGTCAGATGCTTGTACGGCCGCACCTACAGCTCGAGGGTCACGTGGCCAAGGGCGCACTGGCTCCGGGCGTCAAATCCGTAGATCCCGATGGCCTGAGGGACAATCCGGTCTTCAGATACGCCAATGGCCTTCAGAATACCAAGAGGGATGATGTTCAAGGAGGGCCCGACATCCACCAGCGACCTCCTGATATCCACCTCCTACAAGATGGAATTCAAGTACAAGGCCCGACGATGGTCCTCATCTGCCACCATCATCTCCTCTGGCCCAAAGGTGATGACACCATCCAAGGAGAAGTCAGCGGCACAGGCCCTCTCCACATTTAGCAATGGTAGTCTCTGGGCGTAAGCCCGCATGGCAATCCTTTCCTGTCTCGAGATGCTTATCTCCTCGAGACTCTTTTCGAGCCTCAGCAACTTGGGCGTAATCGGCTCTCTCCTAACCACAGCCCCCATCTCAGAAAACAACACATTAACTGCACCTCCCCTACCGTTGTGGGCGGGCAGTGGGTCTATGTGCACCTGCTCGGGCCGGAGGTACACTTCACAGGGACCCGGTTCTTGTACAACCTTCTCAGGGCATAGCATTCAAACGTGGCGTAGCTCACTTTTCCGATGGAACTTGCAGTACCGGGGGTCTCTCCTCTCCTGGGCGGTTGGCTCTCGGTCTATGGGGGTAGAACCACGCTGTTGTCTCGGATCCAACTCTCTTGCTGGACGTCTAGCTGGGCTAGGGTACAGTTGGGCGTTGGAGGGAAAGGACAGTCGTGCCTCGCCTCATTCCCCCTTCCTCCCTTTGGGGCTCGGCTGTCAGCATGGGCACTCTCAGCCCCTCACTTCTTCTCCAACGACTTCTTAACCGCGCTGGGTGCAACAACTGAAAGACCGGTCCTCCGGGCAGCCTCGATCAGACGGGTAAAGCTTGGGAGTTTGTGGTTCTCTAAATGTATCATGTACTCCAAGAGCATCCCCATCACGCACATCTCCACGTATCGGGACTCCTCCTGGCTGTCGCTGCAGATCATCACTAGCCCCCGAAACCGCTTCACATAGGTTACTAGGTCTTTTGCGGGCCCTTGGCGTTCCCGGCTGAGCTCCATGATCGTGTAAATTTCTTCTGTGACAAAGAATTTCTTGTAGAAGAGGGAGATCATGTCCTCCCAGGTGTAAACCGAGCCTGGCACCAAATTGTTGTATCAGGTATAGGCCTTCTCAGATAAAGACTTGGAGAACTCCCTCAGTCGGAGGTCATGGTCAGCAGCATGGGGTCCGAGAGCTTCAACAAAGCGGCTGATGTGCTCCCGCACATTGCCGGTCTGGCCGGTGAATCTCTGGAACTTGGGACTGTCATAGTCCTTGGGGTCGGGTTTCTGCAGCAATGAAGAGGGGTATGGAGGCGGAAATCATTATCCGTCCAATCTAGGTCTCGGAACCAGGATTGGCGTAACATGGCTTCAACATCAGCCATGGTGGCAAAGGAATGTAGGGTATGGGAAAGGGATTGCTGATGGAAGGTGGTGGGGTGATACGAACTGGGGGTGGCAGTGGGGCATATGCATGGTTTAGGAATGGTGGAGGGGTGTACGCGGCCGCTGAAGGTGCGGGTGTGTGAGGCGGTACAAATGGTTGTGGAGGTACATCAGCATGCGCAGCCTCCACGGGCCTGACAGTGTCGTCCCGGGACGTGGAAGGCTGGCGGGGTGCCTGAGGAGTAGTGGGTAGCTGGCTGGCGCTCTGCTGCGCTGCCATGACCATAAGCTACTACTGTATGAACCACCGCGTATCAACAATAGAAGAGACGAAATCAAGGGCTTGGTGTCCTGGGTGAGGAGCGCTTGGAGGCAGTGGAGTCAACAGGGGAGACTCGCCGGGCGGAGTTGGAGCTTCAAAGGGCAGCTTTCCACTCGGCTGGCGACCGTTATGATCGCTAGAAGACGACTGGCCTTGACTAGTCTCTGAGGGAAAACGCTGCATCTTCTCTAGGATGTGATCCCGGCTATGAAACTGAAAACACTTGAAAGGTCAAACAAGGATGGTAAGGAAACAAAAATAGGTCCCCAGTGAAGTCGCCAAAATGTTGATCCCCAAAATGATAGCCTAAGCCAGTTTACTTAGCTTAAGTAAAATGCACAGGTATCAGCACTTGGGAGGCTTACCAAACTCTGGGTTGAACCAGTCCGGTTACCTGTCTCATACCGGCCTAAACCACGAGACGGCTGTTTCGGGGTGAGGTTTCCCTAAAAGGATGATTTTACCAAAAGGTGAGGGCCGGGATGGGAGGAAGAACCTCAGGAAAGTGTCAGAGAAGCTGCAGAGCTCTAATGACTGTTTCAGAGAGAGAGTTCAGTCTTCTACAAGTTTTCTCTTCTTGAAAAAGTTGCCTTTACTCTTGGGGAGTAAAGGCTTTTATAGCCTTTCTCCCCTGGCCAAACCCTCCACCGAGTGACAAGTGTCGAGCATGCTGGATGCTACGAGGACACCTGTCGCTTCGGGGTAGGCTGGGAGTGTGGCCTGCAGCTTTAACCAATCCCATCAGCCACTTAAGTGGACTTTCGCCGTTCACGCCGGGCTGATGGGACGTTTTATCTTGCCCCCTTTCTTGCAAGGGTTCCTTGATTCCACCCCCATTTTTTCTTTCTAATTGGTCTAAAACTTATGTAATAATTGAGATTTGTGGGCGGGTCGTCAACTTGTCAAATCAAGGCGCCGCCCGTATGGGCTTCCGCCGTTCACCCGGGTCGGCGGGATTTGACTCGCTGCCCCTTTTTCGTGAAAGGGGGTTTCTTGGTTTCTGTTCCCTCATTTTCCTGTTTGGACCAAAGGTCGTACAATGATTGGGAATCGTGGGGAAGGAGACTTGAATTTTGAATCACATGTGTTTTGATCATCAATCCGTGCCCCGGGATAAGGTTGTGACTTCAATGCTCTAAGGCATTTGCTTATTGTGTTGGTAGAAGACCCCCCCCCCCTTGGCGAGAAGAAACCACACCCTTAGCTTCTAAGATGGGAGGGTCGGACCTTCCTAAAGGGGGGCCTCATACCAGGGAAGGGGTTTGCCTTACCTCTGGTAAGAGGTTTATCCTTACCTCGGGATCCGACGGGGGTTAGCTCGACCTCATGACCTTTGAAAGGGGTCCACCTTATATCCGGCCCAAGGTTTTACCCTCGCCTCGAGATCCAGTAGGGGGGTTAGCCCTACCTCATGACCTTTGAAAGGAGTCTACCTTATATTCGACCCCAGGGTTTTACCCGGCCTCGGGAAAAGTTCTGTACGTCTGAGGTGACTTGGCTTGTACGACTCTCCAGTCAGTGACACATGGCGCGCAAGCATTGGCCCAATTTGAATTAGCAAAAAGTGGGGTCATCAGTACATGTAACAACACTTTAATGGGTTGATCCGAATTCACCCATCGGTTTAACCGAGTTGATCCAACCCGCTGTTTTTACCGGATTAGCACCCAAACCGGGTTTTAAAACAATGCTTGGAAGGGATATGAAGAACTTTTGCCCTTTTTATATTTCAAAATTCAAAATTTAAATTTTAGATAATTGTCTTTTGTTCCAACGATTTACCCGTATCTCATTAGTATGGAGCATGTGTGGCACGTGAGGTTTTCTAGCATGGTTTCAAGGATCGAATTGGTCCGGTCCGAAATGGTTGGTTCGTATTGGGATCGGCCAAGACTGGTCTGATTCTAAGCCACGATACAACTATTGTACTAAGTGAGTTTGGATCAGACTGGTCCAACTAATACCAACCCGGACTGGTCCAATGATTGGATCAGATCGCATCCAAAGTTTTTTTTTTAATTAATAAAACGAATAATCCAACATGTATTGTGCTGGACAGGTCTGGTACCAACCGGTCCTGACCGGTGCACCTTGTCCGACGACCGGGACAGCCACTCTGATGACCAATACAACTGGTCCAACGATCGGTCCCGCCGATCAAATTTTTTTTAAGGACGATCCAACTTTTGGGTCGGATCTAGATCGGTCGGTATAGTCGCGGATAGGGATCGGCTGGGACAGGTCAGATCCAAGGTCCCGAGACTTAAAACCCTGGTTTCCAACAGGTGTCGTCCATTGATGCACGTAGCAAGTGCTAGAGAATTTGCATTCGAGCTGAAAGCACGGGCAGACCCAGGCATTCTTACAAAAAGAAAACCCAGGAGTTTTCATGCACCCTTTCTCTCTTTTTTTTTGTTCCTGGTAAAGTTCAAGCACCCTTTCTCATTAACTGTGTCTCTTGTCCTCCGAACCCTTGATTTGTTTTGTTTTTCTTCCATGGCACTGCAAAATCTTTCTTTGATTTGGATGTTTGTATCTACAATTATGTCGATGCTAATATTCGGTTTATGTTCAATTCTGGTGTTTGATGGCTTCTTTTGTTTCTTGATTTGTTCGTCTACTTGTTATAATGAACAATGTTCCTCAATTCCTTTGTCTTTTTAGTGTTTTATCTTTGAATTTTTTTTTCGTGTTCCTTACAAATTATTTTTTTTCGTGTTCCTTACAATTATGTCAATGCTAATATTTGTTGAATTTCTGATAAAGTGGATGATGGGTTGTTGGATTTGGAGGTGTAGAATTGGCTAGATATTGGAATCGAGTGAGGTTAAGTGATTGGTGTAATTGGCTAATTTTTGGAATTTTAGATGAAATTTGGGGTATGAGAGATGATGAGCAGCACTATGATCCTGCTTCATTTTCTTTGTTTCCTATGAGAGGCATGATACCCTCAATGATTTTTTGGATGTAGTGCAGCGTTTACTAAGACTAGGATGAACAATGACGTTCAATTCCGGTGTTTGATGGATTCTCTTGTTAATTCTTTCTTTTGTAGCTGTCAGTGAGCCAGCTTGGTTGGTAAGGTCTCTTAGTGGGTGTATTAGGGCCTTGGATTCGAGTCTCCTTTGTGCTTGAATTTTAACTTCACTTCTGTATCTGTGATAAAAATTCTTTCTTTCATGATTTGTTTGTCTACTTGTTTGATGAATTGGGTTCATCGATTTCTTTGCCATTTGGGTGTGTTATCTTTATATTCTGGTATATCTAACATGCTTTAGTGTCTTTGCTGTAATTTTCTTTCTTTCTTTTTATTTGTTGTTTCTTGAATTTCTTATGAGGTGGATGGTGGATTGTTGGATTTTGAAGGGGAGAATGATTTGAACCTGGAAATCAGGCAAGGTTAATGATTGATGTAAGTGTCTAATAATTTTTGGAATTGTAGATGCAGTTCGGTTATGACAGATGATGAACAGTGCTGTATATTCTACTTCAAGTTTTCTGTTTTCTATGATGCTTTACTTCAAATTGCCCTTTTTCAATGGATTGGCATTATACTCAATCATCATGTTCTCCTAGAGGGATTACTCGTCCCGTGCTTTGCCAATTAGGACGTTGATAAATTTCTTGTGCTTCGGCTACACGCTCCTGAAGCTAGGAAATGCAGGTAAACACCTGCTAGCATAGGAAGATACTATAGGTAGGATTGTCAAGGAGAAGAGTGTGCAATACCGTTGATTTTCATGGAGAAAATGGAAGCAGATGTCAATAAATAGGAGCATTACCAGGATCATGGTAATGAGGGATTCGTGAGGGGGCTCCTCTAGAGACACATTGCCCATCCCAAAGGAAATAAGTGGTGGAATGAGATGAGAGATGAATTAGAGTAACTGTAAAGCATGAAATCAATGAGGAAAAAGATAGTAAAATGTTTCCTAGGAATCTGCTTGGTGATCGCTTCACCTAGCTGACCCTCTTTAGTACATGCATTGGGTATAGGGGGTTGATGGCAGTGTGTAGCCTAGGTGCGCCTCAGCAATTCCCAAGCAGCAAAGTGCTGGGTGTTAAAGGCGGTAACCTATTCGTTTTATGTTAAACTTGTGAAAACAAAACTTGTGCTGTTACATTAATATGTCCATAGTTGAGCATTAAGTTCACCGAGGTTCTAGAAGCCTATTGATGGAACAAATATTGACTTACAGAGAGAAGACTAGTTTGATAATATTGATGATAAATAAAGGATATTTATGATTGTGATTTACGTCTTAAACACATCCAGCCATTTTTTTCTAACCTTATTTTTGTATAACTCAATTTATTGGTTTTTAAATGGCATTTAGCCAGTGAACTGTTTTCCTCTATTCTTAATTTTGACATGTTGTGACTTTACTACGTTTTTCTCTTTATTTATTTATTTTATTTTTTGATGTTTCACTAACGTATGTGAGCATAAACAAGCATAAAAAATTAATTACTGAACTTTTGTTGTGTAGTGTTGCCTAGGCATTGATATCATTAGGAAGGGATCATCGCCTGACTACATGGTGAGGAAGAATTTGATAAATCTAGTTTCTGTGCGTCTGGGTGCACAACCAAAGAAACATGTTCGGATGGTTGGTTCATTTAGGGGACTTTGTTGGCCTAAAGTGGGAGGATTTCGCTAATGAGTTCTTTTTCTCTTTTGTCTAATACGCCTTTATCTTTTCTTTTGTGTAAGGTGGGGACTTCTCTGATCATTTTGTGTCACCTTCTGCTTTTAATGCTTTTTTATTTATTAATTTTTTTACGAATGCTTATAGTACAAATTCTCAGAGTTTCTCAAAAGATGAATTCTTTTTTTTTTTTTTTTTATTATTATTATTTTTTTTGCTGGGGAAAATCATGAGTCTAAAATCAACCTGTCCAGTAACTTGGCTCTGGAGATTGAGGATGATGTTGACTACTACTAGAGCTGGTTGAAGTGGAAATTTACTTCTTATGTATTATATGACTAATTGACTGGAGGATCCAATAAAACTAAAAAGGAGATCTTTTACAAGATTTCTATAGCCCACCTGTGCTTTTATATAATGGACTTTTAGGCAATTAAGAAGCAACATATCCATGTTTAGCTGAGAAGAAGATGTTAAGATGGACGAATGGAAAGACAAAAAAGATAGTGATAAAAAGGATCATGGTTTAAAGGAACGAACCGATCCATTCTGAACCACCCGGTACTGACTGGGACTGGACCTTAGTGTTCCGGTCCCAAACCGCGATACAAAATTTTGTATCGCAGAGTTATGGACCGGACCGGTACAACCAGTACCGTCTGGACCGGCCAGTACAACCTGTACGATATATATATATATATTTATTCGTGTTGGACGGTCCAGACCGGTTTCAATCTGGACTGGTCCGGTACCAACCGGTCCCGACTGGTACCGCCGGTCCGACGACCGGTACCGCTTGTCGGTCGGTCTGATATATATATATTATTTTTTTAATTTGAAAATTTAATAGCCGGTCCATCACTTTTGTATTGGATCCGGACCTGACGATATTGCTGGTCCAGTCCGGTACCAGCCAGGACCGGTCCAGTACCTGGTTCCGATCCTTTAAACCTTGAAAAGGATGTGTCTGAGAGTGAAAGGGCATCCTCAATGGAGGATTGAATGAAGGTGAAATGATTTATGTGGTTTGGGCATGTTCAAGGAAGATCAATGACCTTCCAGTGAGAAAGTGTGGGTTTTATGCAAGTGAAAGGATCTAAAATGGTGACGAGGAAGGAGTTGGTTATGAAGGATTTGAAAATATGCAAGATAATTTAAGAAATGGGAGAACAGAAATTGTGCAGCATGGCAGGGTAGATTTTGTGATGTAGACCCAATTGGTTGGAAAGAAAGGCGTTATTGATTGTTAACTTTTCATTGTAATCTAGTAAGATAAGAATAAAATCATGCAACTGAAGGCTCCTCATGATTTCTCTGTGTTATGTATCTTATACACCTTGCTTTTATGGTGGTGTTCTGCATTGCATTGTTCATGTCAATCTTTTGCTCTCTCTCTCTCTCTGTCTCTGTCTCTCTGTCCTTCTGTTTATCTGTCTGGATAGATGACATACTATCAAGTATTTGATTTCATTAAATTAATTCTTATTGATAGTTTTGCTTTGGCAAAGAACTTGTTTATATTGAAGTTCTTGTACTGTTTAAAGTGGAACTAAAGTAATATTTTTTTTCTGGATGTTTGCAGCTGCTAATTACCATCAGTCACCACAAACCATGAATTGTGTTTCAACATTAGTTTGATCAGATGTTTCTGAAATAAATGCCTGAGGAGTTTCTTTCAGACTCTCGTGATACATAGCCCTTCCCGTGAGAGGATAAGATGACATTTTCCCTATTCTCAACTTTCAAATCAGTAAATGAGAATGTCGGCTGGTGGTTCTTGTAATTTCTTTGAATAGTTGAAGCATTCATGAGTACCATAGGAGATGGTCACTCAGCTTTGATGAACAATAAAGTGAAGAAGCAAGAGAACCAGAAAATCCATCTTAGTAGAGATGTCCTGCCTGGGAGTGATCTCTGGACCGATGGCCTCATTTGTGCTTTTGAATTTGTTCGGGGTCATAAAAAAACAATCCGATCGAAATCTGGTCCAAAGTTCCAGTCCACACAACAAATAAATGCTGAGAATTCGAAGAAGCAAGTGCCTAAGTGTGGACTAGCTGATGGTTTATCTGAAAGAGTGAGCAGGAATGAGTTAATCGAGTCTGCTCCCCCTTTAGAGCTAGGAGTCAAAGACATTGCCCCTTCGGATGACTATAGAGATGGCCAGAACGATCACTCAGGACAGTTTCATACTGTGGAAAGATTTGCAGAAAGTCACTGGATACCAATAGGTTGGGCTAGAATCTTTGAGCTTGTCCAAACTGTGCAAGTTGATGCAGGCTGGGCTTCTCAGCCGATTGTATTCGTGAATGATGAGGATGACCTAACTGTTGCAGACGTAGCAGCTCCTTACTGGGAACGTCCTGCTGGGCCCACATGGTGGTGTCATGTAGCTCCTGGCCACCCAGCAATTAATGCATGGTTGAGTAGTGCCCAGTGGTTACACCCTGCCATTAGTATTGCTTTGAGAGACGAAAGTCGGCTGATAAGTGACCGAATGAAGCATCTCCT
>JAUPMG010078942.1:0-12913 GCA_031762675.1 Pachysandra terminalis | reverse complement strand
ACCAGAAGAGAAGAAGAAGAAGATGTATAACGTCTCGAACCTTGGCCTTGAGGATGCAAAAACTTCAAACAATGAACAAGAGAAATCACAAGAAGAAAAAGAAAAAAAAGAGAATGGAGAAAAAGACCAATACGCACTCTTTTACTCTGTTTCAAAGGTTTTGGTAGGGTTTAAAAAAAAAAAAAAATTTAACCATTAAACTAACGTTTTTTAGGTTTTGGGGCGTTAATTACACGTGGCAACAATCCAACGGTGTTGTATGAATTGCTGCAACCCTTAAGCTGTAGAGGATGCGGAGGCTTTCAAAATCTGGCAAGACCCACTGATTAAACAGGTTGAACCAATGACCTTACCAGGTGTAGGACAGTATTGAGAATCGGTTGGGTCATTGCATCATAAGGCTTTTAGTTTAGACTTTTAATCTAAATTTTATTAATGCTTGCTATATTCTCTGCAATAGTTAAACAACAAACCTGTGTTGCCGGTGGACTCTCCTTCGATGACATTCTGATCCGACTCTGCTCCGACGGTATTTGGTCCGACTTTTCTCGGATGATATTTTGGAAGATCTCTCTCTTTCTATTTTTCATCGCTGAAAATTGTACAATAACTATCTTGTTTTTTTTTTTTCTTTCAGATTTTCGTTTCTGGTTATTGATTAAAAAATTTCAAGATTTTTTAGATTATTTTATGGGATCTTGTCTTCTTGAAGCGTGTTTGATATAATTTTTATTTTTTGTAAGGATTTCTCTCTCTCTTGGAAACTGAAAAAAAACGTTTTCTTTTCTTTTCCCAGATTTTCGGTTATTGATAAGAAAATATTCAAGTGTGTTTTAGTTTATTTTATGGGTTCTTACTTTTTAATAAAGAGAAAAAATATTATTTTATGGGTTCTTAATAGAGAAAAAATAATTAAAGAAAATAATTTTAAAATCAAATCTTCTGTGCGTTTATGGATTCCCTTTTTTTTTTTGGTAGTAAAAAAAAATATCAAAAAGTAAAAATTTTAAAAACCCTGCACATCATGGATTCTTACTTCTTAATAGTTGTCTTATTTTTTATATTATTATATTTAAATTTTAGTAAATGTGCGACACTTTAATGGTTGTCTTATTTGTTTATATTATTATATTTAAATTTTAGTACATGTGACAACACTTTAATGGGTCAATCCAAGTTCGTCCAGTGGCTCAACCGGGTTGACGCTACTCGCTGTCTTTACCGGATTAGTGTCTGAGCCAAGTTTTAAAACATTGTTAATTACCATGCATGCATTTAGAAGACTATAGGTTTAACATATTTAAGGTTATTCCATCATATCCCTAATTGATTTTATGATTATTTTTGTATTTTTTTATTGAAAGTGTGAAGAATATGTAGCAAAATTTGTAAATATAGATAAATATGACGATTGTAATAATTTTTATTAATAAAATAAGAAAAAAAAAGAATTGGGCTGAATCAGGCCAGGCTCGATCTTTTCATATCAATTTACGACCGGGCTTGAGTTTCAATCTTAGGCCCAAAAACGGGGCTTATACATGCATAACACTCCTAATATCGTATATGAACCCGACCCGGCCGGGCTGCCCAAATTGCCAACCCTACTTGTATCTTCTCATAACATAATATTCTTTATTTTTTATTTTATTTATTTTTTTCTTTTTGGTAAGGTACTTTTGGTCTTCCCTTCTAAATGTAATTCCCATTGTGACTGGCTCATTACAAGTGCATTTTCACTAAGTAAAAATTAATTAATTTTAGTGAAAAGCCATGTGTGATCCTGTCACTGTTTCCTAAAGTGGAAGCTCACACTGGAACACAGATGTATTCATCTCTGAACACTAAAGTGGAAGCTCTCACAGGAAGCAATGGCATTTTAATGGAAGAAGGAATCTTGCTTTCCTTCTAACCCCACATCCAAAAGCCTTTTGTTCTGTCAGGAAGTGCTTTTACTTTTTATTTACTTTCACTTAAAAAGAGAAGAAAAGTTGGGTGAGTTTCAAAAGGAGGAAAAAAAAAGGTGAAAAGATAAGGCAAAGGGTCTCAGAGTCCTAGTTTGTTGGGAAAGCCATTCATTTCTTTTCCTTATGAACGTAACAACACTGATTTTCAGTTTTGTTTGTGTATAATATAGGAAGGATATGGATTTGATTAGTCCAATTATCGAAATCATCGATCGCTTGTGCAGCTGCACTGCAAATCGTATAAGATACATCAATGAACTCGAAGAGAATCTCAACACTTTGAGGACTTTGATGGAAGAACTAAAGGATATGAGGAATGATGTTAGAAGATGAGTGGACATTGCAGAAGGAAACCAAATGAAGCGTGCGGATCACTACAAATCGTATAAGATACATCAATGAACTCGAAGAGAAACTCTAACACTTTGGGGACTTACATGGAAGAACTGAAGGATATGAGGAATGATGTTAGAAGAAGAGTGGACATTGCAGAAGGAAACCAAATGAAGCGTATGCACCATGTGGAAGGGTGGCGACGAAGGACAGACGCCATGGAAATCGAAGTGGACGAAATCTTAAGTTAAGGTTCTAAAGAAATTGAGGAGAGACTGTTCGATATAATAGGTTGTTCATTAATTTAACAGATTAAGAAAGGGTATTATAGTAATAGTTTGTTTTATCCTTTGGTATAAAACCCTACTTTATATAAGCCAATATTATTGAATATAATTTTATTCTCTTTTCTCTTATTTGGTATCAAAGCCTAACCCTAACCTAGCAGCCATCCACCACTAACCACCAACACCGTCCAGCCACCAGCCACCAGCCGCCAGCCGCCAGCCCTCCTTCGTGCGCCACCAGCCCCCCTTTCGTGCGCCACCCGCCCCCCTTTCGTGCGCCCCTCCTCTTCCCTCCTTTCTTTCTCTTGTTGGATATTTTCAAAAACAAATAAAGAACGTGTTTTGTGTTTGTGTTGAAAGCCTTGTGAACTCTTTTGTCCCACACATCGGTTAGCTACAAGAAAATATGAGGCTTTATATAAAGGAAGCTTCATTTTGCTTATTTGTTTAAAAGCAAAGGGAATGATGTAGTGCATTGCACTTGAGTCGGTGGTGCGAACGCACGCGCACGCGAAGGCGCAAGGGCGCTTGTTGCACAATGGACGCTTTGTAGGCGCACTTCGCACTTAGCACACAACGTCGCGAGGGACTGGGTTAATTGTTTGGTTGGTTTGATGGTTCGGCCAAGCTTGCTTCGGGTTGATTCCTGATCAGACACACCTAATGGTCCTAAGGTTGCATCTGATCAGAAATATATCAATCGAACAAGTGCCTTTACATAGGTTTAATCATAACCGTAGGATCTTAAGATGCACCTTGTGGATTATAGATGAAATGGTGCATGCCCTTTCAGATTAGATCCAGACCGTTGTATCTAATTCATACCCATTGGTGAGAGGCACATCTATTGGTGAATAGACATATGTCTTCATGAAAAGGCATATGTGAGTATAAATAGATCACCTACCCAGACCATTCAGGCACCAAATTTCGTCCAACCCATAGTATTGTGTAAGGAAGATTCATAAAGACTTTCAACAGTGTTTAGCATCATCAATACCTATACAGAGTGTCATGTTGTGATCGGATGGTGCACATCCGAGAATCACAACGAATCTTGATCAGAGGCTTCATTGTATCCTGAAGGCATTTTCGCACTAACCCCTTAGTGCATTCACGATCAGATCAGAGGGGGAGAACCTTGTCTAAAAGAAAGCGACTCAATCGTGCCTTGAAGCTTGTTGATCAAAGGTGCAGATTAATTTTTTGCCTTCCATACTTCTGATCTTTCATTATGTTTCAACATCTCTTTTGCACCTCTTCGGACTGAACAAATCTAGGGTTTTACCCCTTTTGTGGATTACTGCGGTTTGAAGAACCACAGTTTGGGCACTTTGGTGACTTGTTGATGATCTAGAAGGTTCTTTGTGACCTTTTAATTTTTTTGTTCTCTCCATTGGGTTGCTTGGATTCTTCATGGCAGAATCTTCAAGTGCTCGGTCTGATTTGGCACCACCCGTGCCCGGTGGGAGAGTGAAGTGTTTTGCTGAATAGATGCAACTTTGCTGCATGGTCTCGCTCTTTGAAATTGCTTATTGATGGCCGTGGCAAGTCTTCTTGGCTTTCGGGAAATGCTACACGTCCAGCTAATAATGATCCCAAGGCGGATTAATGGGACATTGACGATTGCTTGATCTTGAGTTGGATGTACGGATCTATGGAGCCGCATAATATGTTCATGTATCATGATACCGTTGACAGCCTTTGGGCAGCCTTGACTACGATGTATGCCCATTCACGGAATGAGGCTCACTATTTTGAGTTGTATCAGGAGGTGGCTCGTGCCACTCAGGAGAGCCTTGGTTTGACAGTTTCTCAATTTTTTTGGGTATCTTCAGACTCGTTGGGATGAGATGGCTCAGTACGATTCGGTCAGTGACTATAGGACGATGGCGTCTGTGGCGGTTAAGAAGTTAGACCACCACCACACTTAAGCTTTTCTTATGGGGCTTAAGCCCGAGCATGAGCATCTCCACACCCAGATACTCAACTTGACTCCGGTGCAATCATTGATGGATGTTTTTGCTATGGTTGACTAGGAGGAACGACGCCTCATTTCTGCTCCTACAGCCCTACCTACCTCTAGAGGAGTTTCTGATCAGATGGCTTTTGCTGCCTCTGCTGGTTGGTCTAGTGTTCGGCCTTCTGTGGGAAAGAAGGCCTGTCATCATTGTGGTAACACTGGGCACATAGATGAGACATGTTGGAAGCTTTACCCTGAATCGAGAACATAATTTCGAAAGAAGGCAGGCCCCCCTCATAGAGCTGCAACAGTTGCTGAGACTTCAGAAGCTCCTACTTCGCTTTCTGCTCAGGTAGCAGAACTTCAGGCTCAGATTACCTCAATGATATCACCGAGATCCATCTCGGCTCTAGCGCCTCCCATACCCTCGCTTGCCTCCACTACTACTCTATCATCGGGTATCCCCACTGCTTTTCATGTTCTCTTTGGATCTCCATGGATTTGATGTTTGACAAGGCATGGAGGTTCATCAAAGAAGAACATGTGGAAATTTTGGAAATATATGGAATGGAGGTGTTGGTAAGATTACTCTTTTGAAGAGGATCAATAACGAATTTCTTAAACGAGGAGGAAGAACCTGTGATTTTGATGTGGTGATTTGGGTTTTAGTGTCCAAAGATGTAAGCACAAAGAAAATCCAAGACGATATTGCCAAGAGATTGGAGTTGTCATCATTACTAGAAGATCATGGAAGCATGCATGATCGAGCATTGAAACTCCACCATGCATTGAGTAAGAAGAAGTTTGTGTTATTACTGGATGATATATGGGATCGGGTTGATTTGGAAACCCTTGGAATTCCTCATCTCGATATCAATAAAAAGTCTAAGATAATATTTACTACTCGTTCGGAGACTGTGTGCAGACTCATGGAGGCTCATAAGAAGATGAGAGTAGAATGGTTGGATTGGCCAGAAGCATGGAAATTATTCTAAGACAAGGTTAGAGAAGAGGTCCTCAATTTTCATCCTGAAATAACTGCTCTAGCTGTTGCCAAAGAGTGTGATGGTTTGCCGCCAACACTCATCACCATTGGTCGAGGTATGGTTAGCAAGAGAAATCCTCAAGATTGGAAACATGCAACAAAGATGTTGAAGAAGTTTGCATTGGAGATCTCTACATCATAATTCTTAGGTATGGGAGAAAAATGTGTATTCTATTTTGAAGTTTAGTTATGAAGCTTTACCCATGATACCACAAGATCTTGTTTCTTGTACTGTTCTCTGTTCCCTGAAGATCATTGCATTAAAGTAGAACAACTTATACATTATGGGATTGGGGAGGGCTTCTTAGATTTATTGGATGGCATGGATGATGCTCAAAACGAAGGACATCATACTGTTGGAATTTTAAAGGATGCTTGCTTGTTGGAGATCTGCAATGATGAAGAAGAGGTTAAGATGCATGATGTCATTCGAGACATGGCTTTGTGGATAGGTTGTGAATGTGGAAAGAAGAAAGATAAATTCTTGGTGCGAGCTGGTGTTAATTTGTATGAAGCTTCTGAGGTTGAGAAATGGATTGAGGCAGAAACAATATCATTGATGTTTAACAATATCAAGACACTAAGTGATGATGATGAGATACCTAGCAATTGTCCCAATCTTTTAACTTTGATTATTTCTAAAAACCATATGTTGACCAGAATCTCCGATGGTTTCTTCCAACATATGAAAGTTCTCAGGTTTTTGGATTTATCAAAAACTAGCATTAAAGAGTTTCCAATGAGTATTGTTGAATTGGTTGAGTTGCAATACCTTAATTTGTCTAAAACAAGGATAAGCAAGTTGCCTCAAGAGATAAAATTTTTAGTTAAACTCAAGTATTTAATTTTGAGGAAAATGGATATTCCACGAGAGACAATATCAAGGTTTTCAAAGTTGCAAATATTGTACTTGACTTCGTTTGATAATGAGTACCATGATGATGGTTTAGACGATAGAAGTGGTGGGGCCATCATAGAAGAGCTAGAATGCTTGAAGGACCTGGAATTCCTCTCGATTAAAATGGATAATGCTCCTTCTCTTCGAAGATTCTTCAACTTCGAATAGTTCAAGAGGTGCACAATAGTGCTTTATATCTATGGCATCCAAGATCTGACCTCATTCCCGCTATCAACACCGGGAATTTTGAAGTCTCTAACAAAGCTTGTTTGTGATAAATGTTTCAACTTGAAAGACATGGCAATCAGTTTCATGGCTAGGAATGAAGGGAACTGCTTACCAAACCTTCGTTATGTGAAAATTCGTAGTTGCGATGAGTTGAAGGATTTATCATGGCTTCGTGGTGCTCCGAATGTTGAAAGTCTTCAAGTAGAACATTGTAAGAGTCTAGAATTAATATGTGATGGTGTAAAGGATGGATGCTTCCCAAACCTTCATGTAGTGGGAATTTTTAGTTGTACTGCGTTGAAGGGTTTATCATGGCTTCGTGGCGCTCTGAACCTTGAAGGTCTTCATGTATGAGATTGTGAGTGTCTAGAAGAATTAATAGGTGATGGTGTAAAGGATGGATGCTTCTCAAACCTTCATGTAGTGGACATTTATAATTGTGCTACGTTGAAGGGTTTATCATGGCTTCGTGGTGCTCTGAACCTTGAATATCTTAACGTCTGAATTTGCGAGTGTCTATATGAATTAATATGTGATGGTGTAAATGATGGATGCTTCCCAAACCTTCATAAAGTGCACATTCTTAGTTGCGCTGCGTTGAAGGGTTTATCATGGCTTCGTAGTGTTCTGAACCTTGAAGATCTTCATGTAGAAGATTGCCAGTGTCTAGAAGAAGTAATATGTGATGGTGTCAATGATGGATGCTTCCCAAACCTTCATGAAGTGTACATTGAAAGTTGCAATGTGTTGAAGGGTTTATCATGGCTTCGTGGCGCTCCGAACCTTGAATATCTTCAATTAGCAGATTACGAGTGTTTAGAAGAAGTAATGTGTGTTGGTGTAAAGGATGGATGCTTCCCAAATCTTCATAAGTAGACATTCATAGTTGCGTTGCATTGAAGGGTTTATCATGGCTTCATGGTGCTCCGAACCTTGAATATCTTCAAATATGGGATTGCGGGCGTCTAGAAGAAGTAATATGTGATGGTGTAAAGGATGGATGCTTCCCAAACCTTCATAAAGTGTACATTCATAGTTGAACTGCATTGAAGGGTTTATCATGGCTTCATGGTGCTCTGAACCTTGAAGATCTTCAAGTACGGAAATGCGAGAATCTAGAAGAAGTAATATGTGATGGTGTATAAGGATGGATGCTTCCCAAACCTTCATACAGTGCACATTCGTAATTGTGCTGCCTTGAAGGGTTTATCATGGCTTCATGGTGCTCCGAACCTTGAATATCTTCAAGTATGGGATTGCGAGCGTCTAGAAAAAGTAATATGTGATGGTGCAAAGGATGGATACTTTCCAAACCTTCATAAAGTGGACATTGATAGTTGCAATCTGTTGAAGGATTTATCATGGCTTCGTGGTGCTCTGAACCTTGAATATCTTCAAATATGGGATTGCGGGCGTCTAGAAGAAGTAATATGTGATGGTGTAAAGGATGGATGCTTCCCAAACCTTCATAAAGTGGACATTGATTGTTGCAATCTATTGAAGGATTTATCATGGCTTCGTGGTGCTCCGAACCTTGAAAATCTTCAAGGAAATGTAAGTGTCTAGAAGAAGTAATATGTGATGGTGTAAAGGATGATTGCTTCCCAAACCTTCATACATTGGTCATTCTTAAATGCAATGCATTGAAGGATTTATCATGGCTTCATGGTGCTCTGAACCTTGAAAAACTTCAAGTAGAACACTGCGAGGGTCTAGAAGTAATATGTGATAAGGATGGATGCTTCCCAAACCTTCATAAAATGTTAATTCATAATTGCGTTGTGTTGAAGGATCTATCATGACTTTGTGGTGCTCTGATCATTGAAAGTATTCGAGTAAAACGTTGTGAGAGTCTAGAAGTAATATGCGATGGTGTACTGGATGGATGCTTCCCAAACCTTCATATAGTGGAAATTCATAATTGTGTTGCGCTGAAGGATTTATCATGGCTTCGTTGTGCTCGGAACCTGGAACGTCTTGAAGTAAGAGATCACCAAAAGGTCTAGAAGTAATATGTGATAGCTAGGATGCAGAAGTGAAAGAAAATCTGACTTCATTCTCATGCCTTAAATCTTTAGAATTGGTAGACCTACCAGAGCTAAAAAGCATATGCTGGTTTTCCTTTCCTTCTAATATAAGTGTCATAGTAGAAAACTGTCCTAAAGCTCCCATCAAAATGAGGTCATCATGATTGCCTTTCCAATCCTAATTGTGATTATGCAGCATCTATATATAGGTATAAACCTTTGATTCTAAGGTTTTATTCCATTATTTTATAGAAAGAAAATTATACAGCACAAATATAAACCTCTCTGATAAACTAAATAAACTGAGATGTTGTATAGGACATGCAGGTTTTGGACTTAATATTGTTGGACAGCTGGTTGCCATGGATCAAGAAGAGTTTTAGACCAAATTGGCTCGCACAGGTATATAGTTCAATTTCATTTGCTGCTGCTACTGATTTTGAAAATGAATGCACCCTCAATTTTATTCTCTTTTATAAATAGTTAACTAGTATTTTGTGTGTGAAACTGTTGTTGTTATTCATCAGCTTATAAACTGGGCTTGGAAATTGGTTGATATAACATGTGATTGCAGTTGGATCTCTTTGTTTTAATTTAGCTTGATTTAATTAAGATTGTTATCTTCCATCTCATCAAGGGTTTTCAGGACATATTATTTCTCCTATAAGGGAATAACTTCAGCCTTGTTCCCATTATTAGATGAGCTGTTGGGCTTTAGAACGATCCAACACATGTAGATCAATCTAAACAATTCTCCTTTAGAGTTCCTAGATCTTGAGATTCGATGGATCAAGAGAACAAGCAAAACAAATAAATATAGACGACAAAAATAAAGAGAAGAAGAGCACATAAATTACGTGGTTCGGCGATCTTGCCTACCTCCACGAAGCGCACCAATATTTCACTATCACTTCCTTGAAGGTTTTACAATCTGAGAAGGGATTTTCTCAAAGCCTTAAACTCTCTTGTGAAAAACCTATCTTTGTTTTTCTCTCTCATGTTCTTGCCCCAACTCACGAAGGAAAAACAACTCACTTTTTTTACAAAAGACTCGGGAGACTAAATTTAACCTGCGATACCCCGCGATGACCAGTCGACTAGGGAGATATCCTTCGTCACTCGATCGACCGGCTAGCTTGCCCGATCGATCGGCAATCGGTCATTCTCCACTCCAATCGCTCTTCGCGTCTTGTCGTGCCCCAGTCGACCGGGTTGCCCGGTCGATCGGACAGTCTCCACAACCCAACAATCTCCCACTTGGAGACTGAAGCTCAGAAGTAAACAACTCCAACTACGATCGATGCATACTGGTGCGCTCATCCATATCTTCTTAAGCTAGAAGACTCATTGAAGCTGAGGACAGCTCCAGTTTCTCCGTCGTCACTGTCTTGGTTAACATGTCAGCTGGGTTCTTACTACCTTGGATCTTCACAAGTGCTAACACCCCATCCTCAAAAAGAGATCTGATGAAATGATAACGTAATCCGATGTTCTTGGTCCTCAAATGAAATGCTGAGTTCTTTGCTAGATGTATAACACTCTGACTATCACTGTGCAAAACATTCTTCACCTGCCTGAAACCCAATTCTGCTAACAAATTCTGTAACCATATCATCTCTTTACTAGCCTCGGTTACTGCCACATATTCTGCCTCTGTAGTGGATAAAGCAACGATCATCTATATCTGTGAAATCCAACTAACTACAGTATTGCAACCGTAAAGACATCCCCGGTAGTGCTTCTCCTGTGATCTACCTCTCTAGCAAAATCTGCGTCTACATATCCCTGTAGTCTCAACTCACCCCTTCTGAAGCATAAGCATTTATCTGTAGTGCCATGTAGATACCTCAGTATCCACTTCACTGCTTCCCTGGATTGGACATAAATCTGCTTACTGCTCCCACTGCATGAGCAATATCTGGTCTTGTGCAAACCATGGCATTCATTAGACTTCCAATGGCTGAGGAATATGGAACCTTGGCAATGAAATCTCTATCTTCATCTCTCTTTGGAGACTGATCCTTGGATAGCCGAAAACGACTGGCCAACGGTGTACTGACTGCCTTGGCATTATTCATGCCAAATCTCTTCAGAACACGACCAATGTACTCTGCTGAGATAACTGCAAAGTACCTCTTTGCTTATCCCTGCTAATCCTCATTCCAAGAATCTGCTTCGCTGCGCCCAAATCCTTCATGTCGAATTCATTCGATAATTGCTTTTTCAAATTTTTGATCTCGTTCATATCAGAACCTACCACTAACATGTCATCAACATAAAGTAACAAAATGATGTAACTGGACTCAAACCACTTGAAATAGCAACAATGGTCAGTATTGCACTTGTAGTATCCATTCCTTTGCATGAAGTTGTCAAACTTCTTATACCACTGTCTCAGAGCCTGTTTCAAACCGTACAAGCTCTTCTCCAGTTTGCTTGTCAAACTTCTTATACCACTGTCTCAGAGTCTGTTTCAAATCGTACAAGCTCTTCTCCAGTTTGCATACGAGCTTCTCCTTTCCTTTCACTAGGAAACCCTCCGGTTGTTGCACATATATCTCATCGTCTAGATCACCATGGAGAAAATCTGTTTTCACATCTAACTGCTCAAGGTGTAGACCCTCTGCTGCAACAATGCTCAAAACTAACTAAATGGTTGTCAGCTTCACAACCGGTGAAAAAATATCGATGTAGTCAATTCTTTCTTTCTGCTGAAAGCCTTTAACCACCAACCTCGCCTTGTATCTCCTGGAACCATCATGTTCCTCCTTCACTCGATACACCCATTTGTTGTGTAGAGCTTTCTTACCCTCTGATAACTCAGCTAGTTTCCAGGTACTGTTGGAGATAAGGGACTTCATCTCATCATTCATAGTAAGCTCCCACCGCTACCTGACATACTTGATCATAGCATTCAGGTTCACCTGCATCAGTAAGTAACAAGTAATTCATATACCTCCTATTTGGAACTTGAGGTCGGGAAGATCTCCTAGGTACAGGAGTTTGCAGTGCATCACTCTGCTGTGTGCTACTCTGCGGTGTAGGTTCCTCTGACTCTAAACTCTCAACTCTCTGTTGTACCACACGGTTCCATGGAATATCATCCAACTTGACAAATATTGGATCTTCCTATGTTGTGCCACTGGATTGCGCTGCACTTCTGTCCTTGTACATCACACTTTCATTGAAGATAACATCTCGGCTTCTAATCACCTTCTTGTTCTGGTCATCCCAAAACCGGTATCCATATTCATCTCTGCTGTATCCAATGAAAGTACACTTCAGTGGCTTGGGATCAAGCTTTCCCCTAGCATGATCACTAATATGCACATAAGAAACACAGCCAAAAACTTTCAAATGGGAAAGTTTTATCTCCTTGCCGCTCCATACCTCCTCTGGTAGCATGTGATCCAATGGTACTGATGGTCATCGGTTGATTAGGTATGATGCTGTGTTGACTGCCTCTGCCCAGAACTGCTTGGGTAATCTTGCCTGAATACGCATGCTTCTGGTTCTCTCAGTCAATGTTCTATTCATTCGTTCTGCCACTCCATTCTGCTGTGGAGTTCCTTGCAACGACTTCTCCAATCGGATTTCATTCTCGTAACAGAATTTCTTGAATCCGGTGTCTTCATACTCACCACCGTTATCGGATCTCAACTTCTTAATTTTCAGACATGTCTCATTCTCTACCATGGTTTTCCACTTCTTGAACACCTCGCACACCTTGGATTTTTGTCTCAAGAAGTACACCCACACTTTTCTAGAGTGGTCATAAATAAAAGTCACAAAGTAGTACTTACTGCCAAGGGATGAGACTATGGCTGGCCCCTAGACATTAGTGTGAACTAGCTCAAGCTTCTCTTGTTTTCTTGGTTTGTCATCTTTCTTGAAACTCACTCTTTTCTGCTTCCCGAAGATGCAACTTTCGCACAAGTCAACATCAACTGACTGAAGCCCTAGTAGTTTTCCTTTGGAGTGCATAACCTTAAGTCATTTCTCACTCATATGTCCGAGCCTTCGGTGCCATAAGTTTGGATCCTCCTTGCAATCTGCAACTGCAATTGATCCATGTGCATTGATCATCATGTAGAGAGTACCACTCATCTTCCCACGTGCTACGATCATTATGCCTTTGGAAACCTTCCAACTATTGCCATTGAAG
>JAUPMG010078931.1:0-12913 GCA_031762675.1 Pachysandra terminalis | reverse complement strand
CCCTTTGCTGGAATTGCAATTGGAAGTGAAACCTCTGGTGGGGTGGAGAATGTCTTGGCAGAAAACATAAACCTCTATAACATGGGTGTTGGCATTCATCTGAAGACAAACATCGGCAGGGGAGGGGTCATAAAAAATATTACGGTGTCAAACGTATACATGGAGAATGTGCGGAAAGGCATAAAGATTGCCGGGGATGTCGGGGACCACCCAGATGACAAATTCGACCCAAATGCTCTTCCGGTTGTCAAGGGGGTCATAATCAGAAGAGTGTGGGGTCTGAAGGTACAACAGCCGGGCTTAATACAAGGCCTGAAGAACTCACCTTTTACTGGCATTTGTCTCTCCAACATCAATCTTCATGGTGTACCAGGGTCAGGAACTCCTTGGAAGTGTTCTGATGTAAGTGGAACTGCGATTGTGGTAAAGCCATGGCCGTGTTCACAACTGACCAGCAATCACCAGATTGGTTACTGTTCCGTTCAATTTTAAGATTTCTGTGTTCTTTTAAATCCTATTCAAGTTTGTAATGGGTTCTTATAAATCCTACTCAAGTTGATAATGAAGGTCAATAAATTTTTCCATATTACAGCAAACAAGGCTTTGTTTTGTCAGTGTTTAACAGGTTGGATCATTTATGTTTATCTTTTATTTTCTATTTCCCAACCCTGATTGATGAAGCCCTTCAATTCTAGCCCTTTGGTAAGAAATGCCAAATCTAATTTTCTAAACTCACAGGATATGTAATATAAGAGAAATGCTAAGCTGTCTAAGTTGTGAAATATCGTATGATTTCACGTAATCTCGATCTCTATCCGGGGTGTCCTAGCAACCTAAATGCACTCAAGGATGTTCCGGCAACTTGAATGCATCCTCCGGATAACGAATTATGGGATAGGACCATTCTACGGACATCGCGCAGTTTTAAGGGTTTTCAACTTAAGAGGTACAACCCCCCACTTATTTTTTTTATCACGGGCCATTCAGCTAAGACTTGCAGCCACCTGCAGTATCCCTCAATGATTCATACATCTTCACAATTCGACAGAAGGTATCACAATCCGACAGAAGGTATATATGTATGGCCTAGCTGACTCCCAAGCTTACACCAATGTGCGGATCCTTAGGATAGCATACCATCTTCCAAGCTTAAACCAACGTGTGGATCCTTGGGCAATATCTCTCCGCAAGACTGATGAGGTTCCCTGTGTGCTTTCGCTCTCAGCATGGTCCGATCATAGTGTCCTCTCATAGGACTAAATAGTTATCAAGCCAACATCCCAGTTGTCAGTTTAAACCCATGGTGTCATGAGGGGTATTAGACCAGGCTATCACAACCGGAAAGTCCATATGCGGCATTCAATTCACATCATTTATTAAATACAACATTCAAGATTTCATAGGCATATATTCACACAATCAATCAAATGGGCACAGTCTCATAACTAACTTATTAAATACTATAGAGTATATATCTAACTTACTACCTAATATAAAATTATTACCTAACCTACTAAATGTGAGGAACGTATGATTGTTGATTGTGCACCTTAGCAAGTACTTCGGATGAACGATCAGGGATAACTAGCCTACTATTCCTAATGATTCTAAAGCAACGGCTACTAAGATAAAATCTCTGCTAAGTGTTGGATTCTAATGTCCACTGGTAAAGACCTGAACTTCGACCCTAACTTAAATAGGATTAGTAGCTAAAGTTAATCTAAATAATTAGATTAATCTTACAAGTAATTGGGATTAGTGACCAGGGGATCCCTGACCTCGGAAAGAAATTAACTAGCTTAAGAATGAAATTAAGAATGGCAGCCTGTATAGCCAGCAGAAAACTTAGAGGTTAATTAGGCCTCAAATAATTTAATGAGATGATTAAGGAACTCACATCCTATTATACTTATTTCCCTGTAACCCACTTAACCTATTTAGAGGTTGAACTATAAAGGTTCTAACCTGAAATCATATTTGAAGTCCTAAACTAGTTACTTAAGTCTTAGAAGAATTTATACTTTGATACAATCTTTGTCACGAACCAACCCAAAAATTTAAAATTTTCGGATTAAGTTGCGACCTTCACCCCATATCGCTATGGAGGTGGATCAATAGACATAAGCGGAAGATTAAACGGTTCTAGTAAGATATAAGTAACTATTACAATTATACTATTCTAGCAAGTCTAATTAAACTAAAATCTAATTGTAAATTATACCATATGTCTAACAGAGTACGCTACCCAAACCGAGTCATCTCGTGTCGCGTCTAGCTCTTCAACTTGAAATATTAAACAATATCCATAAGCTAAAAGCCCGGATGAGTAAACCTTTGATGAAAGGCATTCACTCATATTCTAGTATTTAAGAAAAGTGCATATGTGTATAATTGTGTAATAAGTATAATAAGTGTGTGAAGTGTACAGTTGTGTCATCAATAATAATAATTCTCTCCCATCCTTACAGTGTATTGCTCAGTGGTCTATGATCCTACACTACAAGCATTGATTTTAAGTATGAGAATTAGGCCAAATGCTTCATACAAATGGCACTGAATAGGAGCTCAATAAAGTCACAAATGCTTGAGCCTGTAAGAACAAGTTGATTTGCCATTGTTCAACCTCTGTTGCATCTTTTTGGTAATAATATCTGTAAGTTTTTATCACTTCACTGGAAAAATGAAGCTTTAGGTTTCATACCGATCCAACGGATCTTCTTCCTCTTGCCAATGGTGCTTGCTAACTTTTTTTTTTTGATAATTAACAACATTTCATTAATCATCAAAATGAATTACATGAATATACAGAAGATCACAAAGTGTGATCTAAACTAAAAATAGCAAAAACCAAAAAAAGCACATAAACATAATAACCTAGAAAAGACAAAACCAAAGTCAAAATAGGGCAGAAGAACCAGAGGACCGCAATGTCCCCTCTCCTAACCCTCTAAAGTCTCTAAGTTATCCTCCCTGGATCTTCCTGCTCCAAAGGACTCTCTAACCACCCCTCTTCTGAACCAAGAGTCTGCCTCCTCACTTGCAGATCTATGTGAAAAACATATCTGTAGTCCCTGATTGAGATGACGTGCTAGCCTCATAAGATGAGCAAATCTCCAAGGATACCAACTAGTGGCTGTCATCTAAGAAATAACTAAAAAGGAATCTCCCTCTACCTGTAAATCATCCATCTTCAGCTTCCTTGGCTCAACTAAACCTGCAATCAAAGCCATAATCTCCGCTGTGGTGGAGTCTCCTACCCCAATTGGGCCCGGAAAAACGTGGAAGATCACTCCATCTGCATTCCTGAACACCCCTCCAATGGTGCTTGCGAGCTTCTAACTATGTATTCACCTCAGCAGATTGGCTACTCATTCACTGTTAATTTCAGCTTTCCAACCAATGACTATTGAATTTCCATGGTATCCTCTACCTCTACAGTGAGGTTTTCTGCACAGTTTATAAGTTTCTTGCATCTCACCAGGAGAAAGTATTCGCCCCTAACCGTCCATGCTCGACCATTTGAGACCCACCTCGAGCTTCATGGTTCCACAGCGAATTACCAGTAGTCGTTGCAGGAACACTTCCCATCCTTGAAATGATGAAACCTAATACCATCCCTGAGAAAGATTTCACGTCGGCTTATCCAAGATATGCATTTAGCCGCTGTATGGCAGTCGGCACAGACTCTAGTATTCTTTATCACCCTAATGGGTACACTCTTTTCCGTCCTTATCAGCCCGTAAGTAATCGCGAGCTTCTCGGGGTGACCAAGCAACACTTTCTCCTTCTCTTCTTCATCGATATTCTGATACACACAACTGATATCAGGCACATACCCCAGTTTCTTCATTTCAGAAACCAATTGATATAACTCAAAATAAATCTCTCCTATGTTTGGGTGAGGTTTCCCTTCAGTACAGAACACATGGATGGTCTGATCAATTTGTATCCAGCTCCATCCCAGATTGCTTTTCAATCCTACAATACCCATCAAGTCTCTAAGATGTTCTACATCTTCCCATCTGTTCTCAATGGCATACAAGTTCATCATCAACACATAGTTAGCAGGATTATATGGTTCCAACTTGAATAGATTCTTCGCGGCAATCTCTGCAAGTTCCAGATTGTTATGGATTCGGCATGATCCAAGTAGAGCTCCCCAAATGCTAGCATCTGGTTCTAATGGCATGTTCTGTAGAAAATCCCAAGCTTCCTCCAAATACCCACACCTCCCAAGAAGATCAACCATGCAAGAGTAGTGCTCAAGCGTCGGGATTACATTATAATCCTTACTCATACTATCGAAATATTTCCATCCTTCATCAACGAAACCCGAGTTCTTGCAACCAGTGAGCAGAGCTGTGAAGGTTATGGCATCTGGTTGAATACTGGTTTCACTCATTTCATTAAAAAGCAAAATTGAATCCTTTCCCAGGCCATAAATGGCAAACCCCATGATCATGGAATTCCAGGTGGCTAAAGTTTTGTTTTGAATATTCCGAAAAACCTTGTGGGCATTCTCCAAACTACCCGACTTACAGTACATGCCAATAAGGGTTGTGACCACAAATATATCTTCGATGAAACAGTTCCTTATAGTGAGACAATGTATCTCTTCACCCTTCTGTAACCAAGACAGGCCTGCACAGGCTCGAAGCAAGCAAGATATGGTGGCCGAGTTGGGTTCGATGCCTTCTTGCTGCATTTGGATGAACAGCTCAAAGGAGTCTCTGTAATTTCCCGTCTGCAAACAACCTGAGATCAGAGCAGTCCATGAGACCACGTTCGGATTGAATCCCAAAGCTTTTATTCGACGGATCAATGTCAAAGCTTCCTTACTATGTCCCCTCATTGAATAACCAGATATTAGAGAATTCCATGTGACTAGATCAGGCTTGATTCCTTCCCGCTCCATTTGATTCAATAACTCCAATGCTTTTTCAAAATGTCCTTTGAAAGAGTAACCCGAAATTAATGAATTCCAAGCAACAATATTCCTATCCTTCATGTTATCAAAGACAGCTTGAGCATCTTTTAAGCTTCCATTCTTCAGATACATGTCTAGCAGAGTAGTTTCTACATATATATCATAATCAAGCCTGTTTCTCAACACATAGCCATGGATTTTTTTCCCTAGATCCAACAAACCCAATTCGGAAATTGCTTGAAGAACACTTGTTATGGAGCTCGAATTCGGTTTGAAACCCGAAGCTTGCATTCTCTGCAAAATCATCAGAACAGCATTGTATGACCCATGAAGGAAATTACCTGACAAAAGGCAATTCCAAGTTACCAAGTCTGGTTTCACATTTGATGATTCCATTTCATGGAAAAGCTTCCATACCTCGTCGAGATAACCGTTTAGAGCGTAAGCAGAGATGATCGAGTTCCATGAAGTCGTATTAGGGTTTTCCATCAAATCAAAAACTGTTCTAGCTAATGCAGGTTTTGAATTCTTGGAATACAAGCTTAACAGAGAATTGCATATAGTCAAATTCGATTCCAATGAGAATCGGATAACATACCCATGGATTTGCTTTCCTTCCTCGAGAGCTTCCAGTTTTCCACAGGCTTGCAGAACTTTAGCGAGTGTAAAGCTGTTAGCTTTCAGACATGAAAACTGCATCTCCTGAAACAGTTCGAGTGTTTTTCTCAGTGACCCACTTCGCGAATTCACCATTATTGATTCGTTCCACAGAAGAACATCTGGTTTAGGAATTTCATCAAACACTTTGTCAGCAAACTCTGCACCCCAACAACTGGCATAGAAATTCATCAAGGCGCAGTTTAAATGGGAATCCGAATCAAAGCCTCTCTTGATTGAACAAGCATGGATTTCCATTCCCAACCACGAATCCAGTAACTTTGCACATATTTTGAGAGTTAATGTAAGAACTCTACTGCTCAACATCAATCCTTTCTGATGCAATTCACCGAAAATCTCAAGAATTTCATGTGGGTTTCCTCCCGTTTCTTCAAAATCCTCTAGAAAAGAATTCCATACGAGATAATTTCTCGAAAAACCCACGAAGAATACCGTTGACGCTGACCGAAAATCATCGAATTCCAAGTAAGACCTGATCAAATTTTCCGCAAATATATCAGCATTCCACTTATCGGCCATTTTTATGATCTGGGTATGCATTTCTTTGATAGAATCGAGGGATTTTAGCTGTTTGAAGTCATCTAATGTACACAAGTAAGAGTCGTAAGACGAAGAAAATCTACGAGAAGAAGGTGGAGGAAGAGGGGAAGTAGAAATCGATCTTTCGATGACGGTTTCTTCAACAACAGTAGGAATACAAGAGATGGGGTGATTCCTTCTGATTCTTTGGATAGTAAGAGAGTTCTGAGAAATAGAAGGATTGAGATGATGAAATGGAGCGATTTTCTCCATTGATTTTGAAATTCGACCGTTACAACTGGAACTGAAGCTCGAAGAGCTCTCATGGCTTTGCCGCTAAAAGTCGCGACTGTTTTCTTTCTATTGTGTGGACGAGGTTATCCAATATTTTATTATCTTCGAAGATATCGGATAGAATCGCTAAACCGCATTACTCTTATGTAGGAGGGGTGGCCATAAGCCGGGTGACCCGCCCGGTCTTATATTTGGACAGTTTTGGTCAAGGGTAATTTGTCTGTATGATCGGGCCGGAATTTAAGGCCTAATCGAGATTTAGGATCGGATTCTGATTGATGCTAGATTGGCTTAGACTCGACCCGATCTATGCATTATATTTAATTATTATTTTTCTATATTGCATACATATAAATATTATCAATACAAATGTCTTACAATATATATATTCATACTATTTATAGATCTAATATACTACAAGTCTTTTTTTTTTTTAGGTATAGTTTTTTTAATTTTGAAAAATAAAACATTTGAATTTATAGAGTTGAACTGAATCGAGCTCGAATTTGAAGCATTTTAAATATATTGAGGCTTGAGGTCAGACTGGATTGGACTTGGACACACATAAGTAATGTTACATTGGAGTGGAAACCTGGCCTGAGTCTGCCCAAGCCCATCCCGTTGCCACCCCTACTCTTATTGTTGTCAATGAGTCGAGCCAGCTCGTTGACAACTGTTCTTTATACATGAAGTACAGTTATGTATATATACAGAGCACTGTGGGTGCACTTAGGGGTGACAATGGTCAGAGTGACCCGCTCGGCCCGATCCTATATTTGGATGTGTTTGGGCAAGGATTAATAGCCTGTAAGTCTAAGCCGGGCTGAAAGTTAAAGTCCGACAATCTTTTCGGACTAGACTTGGGTTTGAATTGAATTGGCATAGCCCGACTCGACCCGAGGATGTGAAGACTCATAAGTCATTATAAGTAAATTATATATTTTACTTAACTTTAACATCATTCTTTGAGTGTGCTTTATATTGTGTTCGTGGTTTAATTTTCACTAACAACAAATATTTCAACTTTTGTTCCCTTTTAGCAAACATGGGCGGGCTCGAGCTTGGCAAAAGATTCAATGGGTGGGGTTGGGCAAACAATGTTAAGTCCAAAACTCAGGCCAACAAAATGCTCTTATATATAGGGTATGACCCGACCCGTTGCCACCCCTAGGCGCACTGGGCCACAAGTAATTTTCAAGTTACACTCTCGCTCCGTCGCTCGACATTTTGGTGACTTATGGTGTGCGGACCGTATTTTTACCATTTTTTCTTCTTTTGATATTCCAAAATAAAAAAACAAAAAAATTACAAATTTATACATACCGATCGAATAGACATTTTAACATTTAACATTCCAAAAAAAAAAAAAACATTTAATTTAAAAAATTACTATCATGAGAGGAAAAGAGAATATAAGGGCAGTATCTGTAATTTGTCCAAACATTAATAGCGATTCGTATAATTTTTGGTAACATGATTCGTATAATTTTGTCCGTCTAGATTCACCAATTCTCTCTCTCTCTCTCTCTCCCAAGTTTCAATTCAAAAGTCAACTACACCAATCTAACTCGTAGAGGATTTCAATGGATTCCATGTTTGGATCATCTGAAGGAAGACCTAGAAACAAAATACCTCCACCCTCGATTCGATATTCTCAAGAATCCACAAACAAAACCAATCATAAACAACCAATAAACCAAGCAAAAAGGGAACTTAAACCCAGATCCCAAAGCCACCTCTCTCCCTCTCCAAAACTCTTCTTCCCAAACCCCTTCTCTCTCTCCAAAAAACCGCTCTGAGATGTTATCAAGAGCCTTCGACGGAAGAAAACCCAAGAAGAACCCGAAATATGGAGAAGGTTGCAGTAAAACACAGTCCATCCTCGAAGACGAATACTGCATCGTGGGTCTCATGGGTCATCTTCCTCTAAGCTTCTGCGATCGTGGAAGAAGACCACCCAATCCCAAGCTGACTCTGAAAGAGGTTTGCCAGTCGTCGGTGCAGGTTATGGGCGAGAGCGGTTTAGGGATATCGGAGAAGGTCGTTTTGTTGGACGGAACGGTTTACGTTGCGAAGAGGTTCCGGAAGGTGATCGTTAGTAGTCGGGAGTTTGGGAGGCGTGTTGAGCACCTGGCGCACGTTAGCAGGCGCTGCGAGTATCTCGTTCCGGTTAGGGCTTACTTGTACGCCAAGCGAATCAAGTTCGTTCTTTGTGATTACTACGCCATGGGAAGCCTCGCTGATCTGCTCACTGGTAGGTGTTTTCTCTGTCTCTTTAATCTACACGTAATAATAATAATGCACCGGTACCGGCAGCTTCTATCACCGTCGTCCTCGTCGACAGTGTATTGTTCGGCCGAGGGAGGAAGTCAGAGGGCATGGACGGTGATGGAAGTGCAGCAATGTTGGAGTAATATTACTTAATAGAATATGAATCCGAATAGGGGAGCACCTGGTATATTGTGTGTTATATTTCCCAATCACATGACGCCACGTACGTACAACAAAACCTACTACCGATCAATCTGAAATTCTAAAAGACATATTAACCTTAAATTGGCTTCCACCTTAATCAGAATAACCGGTTACTGATTTGGTTGTTGTGAGTGACATCGAGAGATTGGTACCTTAGAAAATATCACACCAAGAAAATCGCATACAATTTTGCAACTGAATGAATAACCAGTTACTCCGATTAAGGTGGAAGTCACTTTAAGGTTAATATGTCTTTTAGGTTTTTAGATTGATGGGTAATCGGGTTTGTTGTGCTTTTTTGGCATCATGTGATTGACACTGTAGGAAATATAGCACCAAAATATCGGAGATGATGTGCTCCCGATGTGGCTTGAAATTGTCTGGTCGATGGTGAAGCAGGGAAGAAAATTGTTTGCGATATTTTCCTATGATATTTTTTACCATACCTAACCTATTATTCTGGTTAAGGTGGAAGTCGGTTTAACGTTGATTTGTGCCTTAGGAATGATCGATCACCGATTTTATTGCGTCATGCGATTGGTATACATGTCTATGTCTGGAGCTGACGCGTACTTGTTTCACCGTCTGAATCAGATAATAAAATAGGTGTACACATCTATGTATGGAGCTTATGACATTTGTTTCACGTTCGGACCAGACGATAAAATAGAGATTGGTCCAAAGTAGTAAGCTCGAAGAATGTCTTTGAGCCCTTTCTCAGAAAAGCATATCGTCTAGAGCGTGAAAGCTGCTACACCAGCTAGAGCATGCATGCAATCATGCCACACATGTATATGCTTTAGCGGAGGCACGCCACATGTCAACATGTCTGTAACACGTGGATAAATGATGCTCATCCGTAGCATCATCTGGACGCATCGACACTCCAGCAGATGTTCCACACTCCATAGACGATATGCTTTCCTTTCTCACCAGGTTACTCATCCCAGAAGAATCTCCTAATACCTAATAGAAAACATAAGTTTTTTTTTCCTTCTTTTTCTCTACTTCTCTCTTGTTTATTCTACAGGTGGAAGAGAGCTAGGTCACACACCTCTAGAATGGGAACAACGAAGTACAATAATTTTACACGTGGCAAAAGCGATCGCCTTCATTCACACACAATCTCCCCCTCAAGAGAAAAACTTACAGATGAACGTGCATGGCAACATCAAATCCTCCAACGTCCTCATAAAAACAGATTTATCAGCCTCTATACTGGACTATGGCTTTGTTCAACTAGCAGAGCCTACTGAAGTTCTTGGGGTTTGGCAACAAAAGCCACAGCAGCTTGAAACAGTTAACATCATGGAGAAATTGTCTCAGAAGAGTGATATATACAATTTTGGGGTGATAGTGCTGGACATGTTAGGTGGGTCCCAAGCTCCATCTATGATAGAATGTATATTAGAAAGGAAAGAAAAGATAAAAGAAGGGGTTCTTGAATTCTTTGAGTTCCTTGTAGAGGGAAAAGAAAGGATTAAAGCTTTGCAGGTTTTGGACATTGCTTTGGCCTGTACAAACAGGTCTCCTGAGGCAAGGCCAGCCATGGACAAGATATTGTTATATCTTGAAGATGTTCTAAGTAATTAATAGTTAGAACATAGCGTTTGTCATGATGATGTAGTCCTAGATGATGATGAACAAGCTACCATCTCTACTCTTATAAAAGAAGGAATCGATCAAACTAATGTTTGTTGTATGATCTTTCTAACTTCCTATTTTACCCTTCAAAGGATATATATGTCATTACATTCCTAAATCGTATAGCCGTTGTCCGTGTTTGATTGGGAAGTCAAAACAAATGTTTGATGTTTGATGTTTGTTAAATAATCTTACACTTTTACCCTGTTGTTATTATTTATTTACAAAGTTCAAAAGAACTTTGTTTGGGAAAGCGACAAATAGGCGGATGAGGTTGAAGAAAATCTCATTCCAATAGAAAGAGATTTCGTTCTACGTAACTAACCAGAGCTAAAGATGCAATCAAAGTATTCGTCCTTCCTTTTACACTTTGGTAATTCTACCTAACTCAACCAGGGTTAAAGATGCACCGCCACCTTCTTTAAGACGCGTATAGTTTTTATTGAGCATCGCTTGGTTGTTTACGACGTGTCCATCCTTTGCACAATGAATATCATTTCTGACTCAGGGATGTGTTCAAAACAACAACAATAACAATGATTTCCTACCCTCCGTCCTCTTTGATTATTTCTGTCATTCAAACATGAAATCAGAGCTGATTCTACTTAATCTTTCGTCAAACGATCCACCGGATCTGACGATCTCCGCAACCCAACCTGATTCTTTGAGAACTCAAACTCGAACGCAAATCCTCTTCTTCAAGATATCGTCACCCGAAGGTTAACGGTCGAGGTTGTTGAGTCCGTATGTCCCCTGTGTTGCTCGAATCTTCCAACTGACTCGTGGATTCGGACACCCATCTGATGGCCGCCAGACTAAAGAGTGGTTGCTCCGTCAAGACGAACCTTCCATCATCGCCGCCACCGGTAACGGTATCGCTTCTCCGGCCTCTGTTTCAGCCACCACAGGTCCGATCACGGCTTCTACCACCCCTTCTTCTTCTCCGTCAACTTGTTCTTCGTCATCTACTTATTGTACTCGTACAACTTCTTGCAACGCTCGATCGGTTACGGCCGTTCCCGAGTACCAAGTTCCGGTCGGGCTCCTTCAGGTTTGAGTCCTCGTCGTCGAACTGTAGTCTTGGTCTATCTCAGCCAATCTTGGTAGTTTCCCGGTAATGGGTATCTCCACATGTCCTTTACAAATTTGTTGTTGCATGTATCGGAGGAGTGAGAGGTGCAACCGCCGTCAGATCAAGAAGATCGGCAAGAGGAAAAGATGGTTCTTGAAGATTAATTAGAAAGAGTTTAGTTTTTTTTCCTCTTTAGGCTCGGGCTTCAATGGTAGATTTTTTGGGGTTTCTACGTTGGTTTGTTCTTCTTAGATTGGGTTTTTGTATGAAGGGATAGCTCAGTAGAAGAAGCTGGTAAGTAGTTGGACGATGTATACAGGAGATTATTATATTGATTTTCTATTTCCATTTTTTTGGGGTAGGAAATTTTATATTTTAATTTAAAATTTGTATTTGTTCATTTGGATGAAATCTGGATAATGGGTTGTTTTCCTCGATCTGTATTTCTCTGCTTTTATTTCATGTTTGTGAAATATTTTTTAGCTGTTGGTGTTGAACAGTAAGATTGGTGATCAAAATGGAGAACAGTGGCTTGGTTTTAAAGGGTTCAAATAATTTCCTCTTTTATTTAATTAAATATTTGGTCGACGGATGTTGTCCGGACTCCGGCAACTGTTGTCTTCATCGGAGGGTAAGCAACGTGAATGCATAGTACGAGAAGCCGCCGATCAAACTCTTGCCTTGCTGCCAAGGGACTAACAATATGGAGCCGAGCAGTACGAGAGGCTGCCGATCAAACCCTTGCCCTTGCTACCAAGGACGAACAAAATGGAGCCAAGTAATAGTCATGAACCAGCTCAAAAGAGGTTACCGTTTGAAAGAAAAAAGAACAAAATGGAGCCAAGTAATAGTCATGAACCAGCTCAAAAGAGGTTACCGTTTGAAAGAAAAAAGGTTACAACTGTTATTTTCTTTCATCCTTCGGTTGAAAGAAAAAAGGTTACCGGCTTTGTAACGGAAAGTCTGTGTCCTCGGTCAGTCAGTCCCCGGTTGCTGGAAACTTCCGTTTCCAATAATTTTAGAAGTAACCGATTACATATATGAGTGCTTTCGAAATGCAGGGCAAAGCCATGACTGCTCTCACTGAACTTCTCTCCTTCTCCGGCGCTGCTTCCGGTGCTTTGATTATGATAATAATTTGTCATGTAATGAAACCATTCTTTCAACTTGTTATAGATGCGAGAGGATGTTTAATCCAGCGTATTAACTACTAAATTAGTACCACCACCCCCTCTATAAGGTAGCTACCAAACATTTGATACATTTTTAGGAGGAGACATGACATCGCTGGTACAATCATACTG
>JAUPMG010078920.1:0-12913 GCA_031762675.1 Pachysandra terminalis | reverse complement strand
TAAAAAGATAATAAATCTAATTTTAAATAATGTTTTAAAGGAATCAATTTATATCACGTAATCAATAACATCTAGTATGTAGTAATATATTATATATTATTAAATATAAGAATACAATATTATAGCGCAATAATATATGCATGTTTAAAATTATATTTTTGTCATATCATTATATGTAGTAATATAAAATATATTAAATTAAATGAAAATTATAACATTAGCCCAAAAGTTGCTGGAACTTTTCTCCAGATTATTTGAGGAAGTTTCAACCACTTATGCTATAAGTGACCATGGTTAGCACGTCTTACGCAAACATACTATAAGAATCCCCCAAACAGTCGACGGGAACCCAAAAAATGAACAAATAACAAACGATCCCAGAAATCCGAGCAATGGTAAGCAGACGGGTTTTTGAGATTGAACTCCTGCTGCCGTTCCATCCGTGAAGCAACGCTATGGAAAAAAAAAAAATAGACCTGCTATCATCACAGCTGGTATAGCAAAGGTGTATGCTGGTCGAATTTTCCCCATATTCTGTAGTTAGAAGTATGAGAAAGAAAATATTCAGTATACAATGTTTTCTAATAACATTTGACATAACCAGATGTGCATATTAGGGTTTACATTCTCAATTCCCATTCAAAACAAAGATAAAATCTATGTTAGGCCCGTCCAAAATAGAACTTCATCCCCTTGTTGATACAATGAGTTCAAATCTGTCCTATTTATGTGATAATAATATATCATAGAATCCTTTTCTGATGGTATAAAAGAAATTCTCTCTTTTGGAAAAAATAGATCAAAACAGAAGTATGATCAAGTTTAATAGTTATACACTTAATATTGCAGCTTTTTAACTGTTTAAGTGAAATTTAAACCAACAGCCTAAGATTGCATTTATTGGGAAAGAAACAAAAAAATAGAGATTAGTTATCTGCACTTTTGTTTCCTTGACTACAGTCCAGTGATTCAATGATGCGGCCTCCCAAGGAAGAGGACTATAAAGCCTCCTGGGAACTCCAAAAGGAACTTTGCTCGGTACACTGAATGACAGTGCTGATCAAACTATGACCATTAGAGGAACCCCATAGTCTGCAATGAAACTTATGAGCCATCCTGTATTCAATGGTAAAAGATTTGGGTTTGACAAATAATTCATTTCTAAAACAAGGTTAAAATCACTCAAAGTCACTACACAAACCTGTGCCATATCGCAATGATCTTGTCCTTCTGCTCTTTAGGGAAGTAATTAGCACGCATTTTTTATAAAGCCACTGAAATTGATACTTTCTAATTTTGGGTCTTCCGCTTTGGGATTCCCGATTCACTCACCACCCCCTGTAATTCAAATTTTCTATCCAAAGTTAACAACAAGGAGCAGAACTTTTGTTTCGCTAGCTAACACATTTTGTTATATTATTTTGAATGAAAATAACAGTAATCAACAATTCAACATGCCAAAAAGTTCCCCTGCAATCCGTGTAAATCTAGTGATAACAATACATGCATTGAATATTGCGAGAAGAAACAGCAAGAGAGTTGTCCATGCACAAACCTTGCAAAAGAAAATATCTAATGATAACAAGATACCACAATAAACCAAGGAGGTATCAGAATACGAAATAAGAAGGGAAAATTCTAGTTACCATCCAACCTAGCCAAGAATAGGTCTCAGCCCAAATCTGCATTTCCTTTGGCAAATTGTATGAAAGTGTACATTATAACTGTTGAAAGTTATATACAAAAAGGAAAAACAAAGAAGCAAATCCTCTTGGAGGAGAAACAGAGAAGGAAAAACAAAGCAATGAAAAACCTCTGTTTAACATCCATAAAATTTATAAAAAAGTCTTAGAAAGTTATAAGAATTTCATCTTCACATTTCTTACAAGGAAATGACTACATCCCCAAAGGCCAACTGATAAAGAACAAAGCCATAAATCGAACATTAACCTGCTGAAAAGATGCATAATAATGAAAACAAATCAAATGTAGGAAACTGCAAAAACTTGCTAAAAGTTAGAAATCAACACTTCATAAAAGAAAAAAAAAATCACATGAAATCTTATAATAAATTCAATGGTCCATGCAAAAATGAAGACATGATTTGAGGCCATCTAGTCCAGAAGACAAATAAAAAATCTGATAATAGAATAAAATTTCAAGAAATTCATTATTTTTGCCTAATTTCTTGATTTGCAAGTGATAAGGCAGAAACACTAGCCTCCTATGTTCTATGAGCAATTTCATCAACATCAGAAAGCTCATTATTACAAACACATTTTGGTAAAGACATCTCTTTCTCTCTTTTCTTTCTTACTGTGCAATAAAATCAAAAATAAAGAGACGTCTTTACTTGGTTATAATAAAGGGTAGCAGATTGGTATATACCACGGTTACATTGATCAAAGCTCATTGTTACCAACACATTTTGTATTTTAATTATTGATCAGAAAGTGATTCATAATCACAAATCATTACATAGATATGCAATTAGGGTGATTCTTAGACACCTTTTCAGAAATTTATCAAGCCTTCAACTCATATAACCAATAGCTCAATCAGAAAAATAAAAACAAATTATGGATAAATTAAACAAACAATCACGCAGATATAAGAGAGACGAAAAGGGCAAAAAGAGCTATAGGAAAAAAGCTCGCATCTTCACAGCAGAGTTGATGGCATGAGAAGCGGCAAGCCATTGATTTGTCTACTTGGTGTAACGGATAATCGTGGCAGCTAAAGCTCGAATCTCCAGTTCGATTAGCTTCTTAATAACGAAGGATTCTTCCACTCCGTCGTTCACAATCTCCACCAAAAGATCCAAAACACGCATTATTGCTCTTATCGCATCTTTCTTTGTTTTCTCCGTGATAAATCATAAGTTTTCAAGAACACCCATTTCATTTCAAGCAGAGTTTCCCTAAAAGAACCAACAATAAGTTGTGGCCAATAAAAGAACCAACAATATTCGAAAGACATTAAAAAAATATCGATTCACTAAGCCAGTCAAGATGAGCAGATGTTGTTGTGGATTACTGAGAAACCAAAGATCTACTACTCCTCTTCCTCCTAAGTGCTCCCTCTTCCTCATCAGATCCACCTTCGATAACCATAGTAGAAGAGCTAGAATTCTCATTGGAAGCCTACTCCACCCCTTTTCCTCTGTCATCGTCTCCTACATCAATAGACATTTTCTAGTAATAACAGCCTCTAGATTCGTCAACCCCTCTCCTCTTATTAGGCAAGTCAGTGAGATCTCACTTTCTTTTATTTCTACATCCGTGAATCTGTCATTTAGAACTTCGCCACTATTCGTTCTCTCTCTTTCCTCTCCAATGGCTTTCTCTGCAATCCTCCACTTCAATTTCTTTTCGATCATCATCTACGCTTAATCGCAGGAAACCCATCTTGATTCGTTGCGTCTACGAATCACTTTCTATTCATTTAACTACAATGATGTTAGGAAGTGATAATTTTTTTTTCTCAAAAAGAAACACAAAGTAAAGGCAAATTGCAAAAAAAAATAAAAAAATAAAATAAAAATTCGTAACAATGATTCTAATTGTTTTTGTTCAACAATTTAACAAAACAATATTAGGAGCTCTAATCTTATGACGACCCCTATTAAACTTGTGATATGTACCACTTAAAACAACAAAAAGAACAGATGCAATCGCAAAACAGTATAGAAATTCTATCGTTATTCAGCTTTAAAACAGTTATAATTGTCAGCTGCAACAATATTGGCTACACTTTCTACTTTTCAAATAAATTATTAGAAACCCATTTTTTCTTGGAGAACAAAAGCTAAACCTCACTCACCTTCTATATAATGTGACATATATTACAGTCATTAGCTTTAACAACAATGATCCATCCCAATGTTGTATTAAAATTTAAAATGTTTTTCATATATAATTACTCAAAGAAAACAGAAGGGGAAATTATGAGAAAGGGTGACTTTTAGGCTGTATTTATAAAAAAAAGTCTATTGAAAATAAGGTCACATAGTCTGCTTTTAAGTACTTTAGCTGGAAATAAGGAAGTTTCAAACACATGTTTATTAGTGTTAAACAAACGGTCTTTCATTCAATTATATAAATCATAGGTTCGTTCCATTACTTCAGTGCCTTCACCTACATGTTTAGCTCTCAAGTTGAGGTGCATCTGTTCGACCTTGATGTCTGCCTCCCAGCATCCAAGTATTGGGGTATCAACTGTCAGGGCAATCGCCTTAAATCCATCTCTTTTAGCTCTTCGCACAAGCTGTGCAACTACATTTCTGTCTTTGTAGACCTAAATGATAAGCAAAGAAATTGTTGAACAGATGAAAAATACAAAAAGCTAATAATACATATTTATGGATGACCAGAGAACCATTTGATTGCGTAGAGAGCTTCACAATAAGGAAAAAAAACCATTGTAGCCAATCTTTAAAAGAAAATTTTCCTTCATGAAGTGGATATGATAATTACAACATGAGCTTATGATACTAAGCATCTTAGTGAATATGATTCATAAAAACATCAAGGGATGCTGCTACTCTCAAACTAAGAATCTATTCAAAAATCATGTTCGAAGAAATGTCATAAGTGGATAAAGACACACCCAAGATTAAAGGCTCTTGATATGTATGCAATCAGATATGGTAAGAGAAAAGGTAACCCCAGGATTGTAGATTGACAATCAATCTATGTAATAGTCTTTTCCTTTTTCTTATTAAAATGAAAAGAAAAGAAAAAAGGTAGCACCAATAGAATCTACAGAATAGTCCACCAAATTAGAAGTGGCTTATCAAATGGACAAAAAATCAAAACCCCATCTGAGAAGCCATTAAAATCAAAGTCTCGACCCAATGAAGAGTCGTTGCAAGAGAAGAGGAAAAGCAAAGGAAGTGTAGGTGTCACGAGTGTGCATTTCTCATATGATGAAATGAAGCATCTTCAACAGCCATGGTATCTCCATTGAACCTAGATTTGGAGGAAGATAAAAAATCTCATTTAAGAAGCCATTAAAATCAAGGTGTCGAGCCTCTCGCTCCAAGGAAGAGCAATGGACGTGCGTTACTAACATGGTGAAACGTATAGGTGTTCTAAGGTTATAAGGATTCTACAGCAAGTAAGATGCCAATGTCAATTCAGATGCCACGTTCGCAGACATGTGGAGCACCTGGAAATTAAAAGAATTCATCTAGAAATTCTCTGAGGAGTTCTGGCTAAAGAGACCTATTGCTCACGTCACATATAACAGATCAATAAATAATAACTACAATTAGTAATGCATTCTTTTTTTTTTTTTTATAGCTTTTTATATTTCTAGTTCAAAAACCATTTATGATGTCATATTTGGAATGATAGACTACTGATCAAAGCAATCAATCTATAATTCAGTCTATTTTCCAGATTTGTCTGGTCTTGTTATGAAAGCACTAATAAAGACATTGATTGTAAGGGCTTAACCCAAATGTTAGAAAGAAAAGAAATATGTTTTACGCAATAAGAAAATTGACAAATTATACCATATAGGCTAGAAAGTGGACAAATTATACCTAATAAGCTAGATGAGATTTTTGAAATTCTTTTTTCTAAGATACACTCTTGTAGAATAATATGTACCTTCACATATCCTCATTTTTTCAAATTGGAACCCATGTGATGTCCATGAACAGATGCAATCAACCTGACCTAAAAAATTTAGAGAAAATTAAAGAAAAAAAGGAAACTAACAACAATTTGGAAAAATAAATAACGAAAGAACAACAATAGAGTAATGACATTTTAAACTGTAACTTTGGTTTTTAATTTGCAATAAAAACGTCATAGAAAGATTTTATATTATTGGTTCTGATCATGATATACATTCAGAACCAAAAAATATCGCACTAACAATAACTTATTATTTTACTTTGGAATCTTGTGATCCATTGTGACTTGTAGCCACATAACTCATTGCAGCTTCTCTTGCTTATTTAGAATTTGAGTAAGGTTAGAAGAGCATAAGCAGTAAAATGTTTGCATCTTCAATTCATGCTTACATAAAGTCGCTTAGAGAAGATGAATTGAATCAATATACATCAAATATATCATCTCCAACAGGCATGTAAAACCAAAGAATATATTAAGAAGATACATGAATGAAAATATAATAAGGAATTTATCTCACCCAGTGACTACTGTTTCAAGGAATCCTGGTAGTAAGAAAACACAATAGTCACCCAAACAATCACAAAATTAAGGAATGAGGTAACCCTGAAATAAAAAATTACATAGCAGTATGCCCTTACAAAGCCTAAAGTCCAGCAATTTTTTGGATGAAGTTGTACTCCATATTATCGTGAAAATAATTTCTTCTATATCTTAAAATAATCCATACCGAATAATATAATAAGTGTGACTACATGAAAATAAAAGCTGTTTATATTCTTCAAATTAGAGAAAATAGTAGGAGATAATAACCTTAAGAGGTTAGAGAAAGGGAATAACGGTGTCAAATAGCTTGAAAGGCCTTTTGAGCAAGTGCTTTATATGTCAACAAAATTGAAAAATCACCGACAATAAAAAATAAAAAAGAAAAGAAAAGAAAAGAAAAGAAAAGAATCATCTTGGCTTTGCACTTCTATTCCTCTTGAGTTGAGATTTACTAATTTTATTTTTTAGAAACAATCAAAAATCAATCTTGCTCTAGACTACCAGAAAAGGAAGAAAAGAATAATAAAAGTGCAAAGCCAAGTTATGTTAAGCTTATATTCCTACTTTTTGATCAACATAATTAGCTTATTACGATGTAGAGAATAATTTGTCGGACTTAAACTTTCCTTGCCCTTTGATTCCAGAAAACAGAGCTTTCATTGAAGATATTTTGTGAAGCTGAAAAGACAAAATCACCAAAGAGAGAGATGTGAGGATGAGTTGCTAGGCCTTAGGCAGTTACTGAGAAGGTGATGGATTGAGTAATTTGTGAAGCAAGAAAAACCAACACATCGGCACAGAGTAAATATTAAGGAAGCAATGCATTCAACATTAATTCCAAGGCCAAAGAGAACACATCGTAGTATATCAATCATTATACATTCAAGTAACTAACAGTAATAAAATAAAATACATAGCAAAATACAAAGCTACTAATAGCTAATATCCATGAAAAAAGAAGAAGAAGAAGAAGAAAGAAACACAATATAAAGGAGATAATGTTATATGAAACATAAAAAAACCCACCAAAGACAAGACTCAACTTAAATGATGGTCCATCGTATTATAGACAAGTATCTACAATGGCAATTTCTCTAACCAGGACATCATTATCTATGACCTGAAGACGCACCCATGTCTTTGCTTTCCTCTCATAGGGCTATAAATCAAAAACTGACCTCAAATAATCTCTTGATCCAGGGTTTGCCCTATTTGATCGATTATTTTTTAAATTTAAAATTCATTTTCCATTTAGTGGTTCTGATTTTCATGATAGCATCATCCCACTTCATTTTTCAAATGGATTTATAGTTTCACCACCTGATGAGCATGTAATATTGATAACAATTAGCTAAGATTATATTATGATTTAAGCATTGTTATATTATTAATAATTATACAAATTAGTCAAATGAGTAAAACTATCTGAACTAAACAATAATCATGGAAACAACTGTGAAGTAATTTAAACCAAAACCAGAGCAAGTGTACTACATTATGATGGTTGGATTAAAGCAGGAAATTTGTCGAATAGGTAACATAAGTAATACTATAAGAAAATCAAGATGAAAGATTAACAAATTAACAACTTGATAAGATAGAGAAGCAGAGACAAAGAATAAAACAGAGAAAAAGATGCTGAGAGCAGAAACAAATCCACAACTCGATAGATTGTAAAAACAGAAACAAATTCACAACTTCATAAGATAGAGAAGCAGATAATAAATTTACCTGAATTATGTGGCAGTATATGATAGAATGTAAAAACAGCCATGGTGTCTCCATGGAACCTAGATTTCGAGGATGAACAAAAAACTCCATTTGAGAAGCCTTTGTCAGTATTCAGTATTAGTTATCCGTAAATTTTAGTTGTGTAACATAGTTATTATAATTTTATATTTCTAACTCTAACTAATAAAAATTCAAATGAGTCCAATGGTCCTGATTCTTCATGAATTTTTTATAATGTAGGTTTTCTTTGCTCCCTATGAAATAAGATCTAAACATTAAACCCATAATAAAAAAACAACCAACCACCATTCAAATGTAGTCGTCAAGAGCTGTAATTAATTAGTGGTTAAATAGAATTTTAAATTACTTCAAAAATTGGGTTTAATGAGAATACCAAAGGGAATAGCTTGAAATTTGGATCCTTTTAGGATGTATTCGTTGTCCGAGATTGGAGTGATCAGAACGTTTCTAGAAAATCTTTGCCAAACATAACCACTCTTGTATCCCCTGGATGAATAACACATTCAGTCCAAGAACAAAAAAATATATTATACAGTAAATAGAGAAATTTAGAAGTTCCGAACCTCTTGTAAGGCAGAGAGAAAGAATCTGGCATACATTTTCCCCGCAAATCCGAAATCCATCTCTTAACATCTTCAAAGAATGAAAAAAAAACCAGTAAGGAACATCAATCAAAGAACACAAAGCAATATATATAAAACTAATTACCTCGTAAATGGACGCTGTTTCGACTCAGATGATGAAAGAAATAGGTGGGAATCGATCGACTGAGAGAAAATATGTGGGACTTAGGTTCGGTCGACTGAGAGAAAAATATAGGTGGGGGAATTGGACGAGAATAAGGAAAGAGAAGGAAGAGATAACTTACCGGAAAACATAGGTCATCGGCGTCGGATTCCATCGGAAAAGAGAAATAGAGAGCGTGTTCTCTCAAACCTAGACAAGATGGCTTTTTTTTTCCTTCTAGATCTCCTTTGAACCTCCAAAACGATATATGCTTGATGGAGAGAAATTTGATAGAGAACGCGGAAGACGAATATTAAGTAATTGAATTTACTAAAATATCCTTTTATAGAAAAGAGGGTAAGAGTATTTTTTAGTAATTTTACATAAAGAATAAGGATAATAATAGAAACAAAATTGTATTTAAAAATTACTCTTTCTGTTTAATAAAAAAATTGAAAGCAAATGACCAAAAAACCATAAGGAAAACATTAAATTACAAAACAATTAAACAATCTTTTATTATACGATTTTTATTACTAAGGACAGAAGAGTAAATTAAAACAATTAACAACCAAAAACTATTGAAAAAAAACATAAATTTCAAAATTCGTTCAATTTTTAAAAGTAGTATGATAAATTATAATTTATATATATATATATATATATATACGCTCTCACGCTTTCGCTCTCGCTCCCGCACCTGCTCGGCGTTCTGGTGAGTTAGGTTGTGGGTTGCGCGTAAGCTGCAACGTGGCAGAATCTTGATCCCGCCTATATAAATAAGGCTCGTTAAAGGACTAATATATATTAATATTAACAAAAGCAGAATCGAATAGAGCGGGACTCGGGAAAGAAGAATAAAGAAAGGGAGGGAATGCCAACAGCTTCAGTTGCTGTGAACAGCGGTGCTCGTACCGTACTGATTACGGGCGTGAGCAGAGGACTCGGTAGAGCCCTCGCGCTCGAGATGGCCAGGAGAGGACACACGATAATAGGGTGCTCACGCTCTCAAGATAATCTCAACTCCTTACAAGCTGAGCTATCCTCAAACCCCTCTAATCAGCATCTCCTCATGAAACTTGATGTGGTTAGTCTTTCTCTCTTTCTCTGTTTAATACACATTTATTTTGTTTTAATTCTTCTATCTGCTCTTTATTTGTATATTCTCTCAGATTTCGTTATTAATTTCACACAGTACTGAACTGGGTAATGCATTTAATTGATTTTATCACGCTTTTGTTTATGGAAAATAGGTTGTTGAGTGCAGAAATTATTGCTTACTTTTGAGCAATCTTCTTATGTTACTGTTATATTTTGTATTTTTCATCAGCAATTTGGGAGATTACTGAAATCGTATTCCATTTTTCCTCTTAAATTGTTTTACCACAATGCAATTTAATTTAAATTTTTTGATAATGCGTTATTAAATATAGAAATAATTGCTTGCTTTCCCTCGTCTTCTTATAGTTATGTTCTATTATGTAGTTTCAATGGCAATTTGAAATTTTATTGAACTGTGTATTCCATTTTATTCATTTGAATTGTTTTTCCCCACATTATGGTTAACGTAATTTTAACTATTTTTTTCATGTGTTTTTTTGGTGGTTAAGTAAAGATTTTATTTCAACAAGAGAGAAATTTACAGACCAACGGAATAAGCCAAGCCGCAACCAGAGAATACACCAACACGTGTATCTCAAACCAAAGCACTACACCCAAAACAACACCCAGAAAACCTACAAACTAACACCATAAATCGAATCAGTGAATGTGAAATAATTGCTTGCTCTCGTTTTCTCAAAGTTCTGCTATATTATGCAGTTTTCTTTAGCAATTTGAAATATTACTAAACTGGGTATTCCATTTTATCTTTTAAATTGCTTTTACTACACTGTTATTAATGCAATTTGTTTATTTTATGGTACATGGGTTGTTAAAATTCAGAAATTATTGCTTGCTTTCCCTCGTTTTCCTATAGTTCGTTTCTGTTGTGAAGTTTTCATCAGCAATTTCAAATATTGCTGAATTGGGGGCATGTTATTTTACAGTCTACCCTGTAGTAACTAATAATTCCAATTTAATATTCTCTAATGTTTAACAATTTATTTGAGGGCCTTACATGATTTCACAGGGCATAATCGACAACCTCTAATATATGCTAGTGAGTAAATTTTTTTGAAGATTTGTAGTGAACTATTAGTTATTATTATTGTTTTTTGATCGTTAGTGAACTATTAGTTATTAGCAATGTTTATAAATGCTAAGGAATGAAGCGAGGTGTTCTATATGACCAAAGTGTGAAGCACAAGACTCAAGGCATTAGGTTTAAGCCTCAAAAGCATCACTTATATCAAATAAATAGATATATAAAATATGTAATATATCAATAAGAATAACAAAATCTAAAATGGGCAAAGGAGTTATGAAGAATATTACAAGTTAATTCTCACATCCTTTCATACGAGGGATCAATGAATGTGAAATAGTGCCTCAAAATAGTTTCCGGACCCAAAATGCATTCAACTTAAGTGTGATTTGTCAATTTAAAGTGTAGAAATAAAAGGAGGTTTATACACTTTTGCGAAGATAACTCTAATTTTACTTACTATATGAGGCGCAATGCCCGAGATTTAAGACAACCTCAAGACATGAGCCTTGAGCCTCATGTAAGCGTCATTGGTAAAGCTGTGGGCATAATGGAATAAGGCTCAATTGAGTATTGTGTATCGTGGATATTCTTTTTAAGGTATAGGCCTCACACTTATGCCAAGCTTTGAGGAGTAAGCCTTACACAATTTTTAAAACACTGGTTACTTAAGTAGATAAGTTTGTATATACCTTGTAATATAATTTACATAATATAGATTAACTTAGTATAAGTGAACTAGGGTATAGCAATGTTTCTTAACTTCACTACGTAAAGTGAATTAACTTATGCTTTAGTTATTAATTTATTTGATTTTTTATGAGCAACTAACGCTTATTATTTAGTATAGCACTATAAGTGAACTAAGGAGTGTAAAGCTTGTTTATTAACTTAATAAAGACTTAAACAAAGGGTAAAAATAAGAGGGGACATTGAAAACAAAGAAAATATGTTGTCCTAGGGCTTGCTTTTAAGAAGAGAAGACTGTTGGTATAAAAGAGAAAGAAGATTTATCTTTTCCACCACTTATTTTGTTGAGAATTTGGAATTGGGGAATGTGCAATTCAATTTCTTCCTCTTAACACAACTTCAAGGATACAGCCATTAAATGCTAGAATCTTTGCATCATTGAGGTATCATTATGTAAGATACTAACTCACCGTGCCCTAGATTTAAATGAAGATGGAGAGATATATTTATAAGGTTAATGAACTCCAAGCCTTACAGTGGGTGATGGCCACTTGGAAATCAGTAACCTCTGCTATAGTTGCTTATTTCTTTTTTTCTTTTTGATAATTAACAACATTTCATTAATCATCAAAGTGGATTATGTACATGAACAAAACAAATTAATCACGACCTGTGATTAGGAAAGCAAAGCAGAAACAAGTAAAACATTATGTCAAAATATCCCAAAAATTCTCACTAGGAGAGCCCGAAACATAAAAACTCTTGTAAACCCCAGTTCTAGCTTTTTCATCTGCCTCAGTATTAGCAGATCTGAGAACACGAGTAAAAGATATCCGTAATCCGTGACTCAGAAATCTCATCATCCTTACAAAATGCGCGAACCGCCAAGGATAAATAGCATTTGGAGACATCCAGGAGATAACCGATGAAGAATCCCCTTCTACCTGAATGTCATTTAAATTCATCTTCCTTGCCTCCGTCAACCCCGCAATCAAAGCACTAATCTTCGCTGTCATCGAGTCTGTATCTCCAATCGGTCCAGAATAAGCATGAAAAATCACTCCATCTGATCTTCTGAAAACTCCTCCAATGCCAGAAGGACCTGGATTACCCATAGAAGACCCATCGAAATTGAGTTTGACAAACCCATTATCCGGAGCTTGCCAAACCATATTATGATGCAATCTGCTCTTCGAAGTAAATAAGATAGTGTTCCAATACCTGATAATCGAATCCAACCGAAAATCCCTAAACTCCAAACGCACCTCCACCCATGAAGCTACCATCTGAAATATTCCATCAATAATATGAGAAACAGATAACTGTACATCCTAAAAAATACGCCTGTTCCTCTCTCCCCAGATAGCCCAAAGGATCGCAAAAAAGAGAGACTCCAATAAGATCTTCCCAC
>JAUPMG010078909.1:0-12913 GCA_031762675.1 Pachysandra terminalis | reverse complement strand
GCACACCTTGGATTACCCCCAGCCAGGTGATAATTGTGCAAGAGCTCATGGGTGATCTGAATGTTATCAGAGATAGATCTTCCAGGAATGAAGGCAGATTGTTGTAAGCCAATAATAGGGTCCAAGACCTTCTTAAGTCTATTTGCAAGGAGCTTTGCCAGGCATTTGTAGATGAGGGTGCAGTAGGATATTGGCCTGTAATCCATAGCATTTGAAGGGTTTGCACACTTAGGAATGAGAGTTAGGATAGTGTGGTTTACCTCTCTCAAGAGTATACCATATTTGAAGAAGTCCTGGATGGCATCACAAAACTCTCTCCCAGTGATATCCCAAGTAGATTTAAAAAAGAGGGGAGTGAAACCATCCGAGCCCAGGGCCTTGTCATCTTTAAGACTGAAAAGAGTAGTCTTTATCTCCTCAAAAGAGACTTCCGTGATGAGATCATAAGCATCCTCAATGCTGATTGAGTGTTGAGAGCCCACAATGTGAGGAAAGCTAGGTCGTTCAGTTCTTTGAGAGAGTGAGTTCTTGAAGAAAGCTTCCAGATGCTTGCCAATGGAATCAGGGGTACTCAATGGATTTCCATTTGAGTCATTCAAGCAGAGGATTCTGTTATGTGCTCTGTGAACAAGAAGGGATTGATCGAAAGAGGAAGTATTATTGTCCCCATCTTTAAGCCAGAGAATACGAGCTTTTTGCCTGGTCTGAGATTCCTGGGCTCTGAGAAGATCACAGTATAGTGATAGCTTATTCTCCTCTTCTTTGGCAAGGTTGGCACTCGAAAGCATGGCTTTTTGAATGGCATCAAGCTCACCTTTGGTGCTGGTAATTCTATTTTGGAGATCAGAAAATTCCTTCCTTGGCCAAATCTTGAGTTTGTTTTCGATTAGCTTGGGTTTGGAAGTCAGTCTGAACATAGGGGTTCCCCAGATACTTGTTTGCCGTGTTTCTTTAACCAGATTAGTAAAATCAAGATGTTTTACCCAATGATTAAAAAATTTAAATGCAGATTTACCTCTTGGGACATCATTCCAAAGCCTAATGAGAGCAGGAGAGTGATCTGATATTCCTGGGGGGATGAAGTTAACTTCTGAGCAGTTGAAATCTTGGATCCAGGCCATGTTAACAAGGACACGATCAATTTTGGACATGATTCTCTCATTTGAGTGACTCCTATCATTCCAGGTGAAGAAGCAACCAGAGGATTTCAGGTCAAGAAGAGAAGAGTGATCAATAATCTCATTAAATTCGTTTACGGCCTGTGCGTTGATAATCCTGCCACCATACTTTTCATTGGAATACCTGACCACATTAAAATCCCCCATTAAGATCCAAGGGCCAGTAGTATTTTGGTGGATAAGATCTCTCCACAATTTCTCTCTTTCTCTTCTGTCATTAGAGCCATATATGATAGAAACTGTGAAGTGGGATTGATTATGAAGAACAGTGACTATCCCATGAATGCACTGATCAGAGATGAAAAGTGTATTGAATACAATGGCATTGGTATCCCAACCAATCCAAATTCTCCCTCTGTGGCTGCTGCAATAATTATATTTGAAAGCCCAACCAGACTTAATTTTCTTAGAAATGTTCTCAGCATTTTGAACTTTGATTTTTGTTTCAACAATACCCATAAGACAGACATTATTACTGTTGATCAGAGAGGTAACCTCCTTTTGTTTTATTGGGTCGTTAAGACCTCTCACATTCCAACAGCTTAGCTTGATCATCAACATTTTTTGCGAGAAGCACCCCTTGTTGCCGCAGCAACACTAACTTCCACCCCTTGTTGAGAGTTCCTCTTGTTCAATCTCTTTTGGGCTCTCTTGCTCAAAGAAGTATCCACAGCAATTTCCTTGTCTTTGCCATAGCTGTGGTTCTCCATCTGTACTTCAATTGTTGTCTTGGGATTAGACTTTTCCTTTGTGGCAGAACCAATCTTTTGTGTGGATGATTTAGGATCAGGTGTAAGTTCTCCCTCTTCAACTGGAGTGTCCAGGCCTTTTCCTTTCTCAGGTATAGGGGAGTTCAAACCGTTTGCTCTCTCAAGAAGATCCAAATTGGCAAATGGATTTTCATTCACCCTGATGTTGTTCTTAAGGTTACTGGATGCATTTGAGATGGTAATGTTTGTAATAATCCTCTCAGGCTGTTCACAAGCTTGTTCTACAATGCAGACCTCAACTGGGGTAGTCTGAACTTCAAAGGGGGTAGTGTCCATAGCTGGAGTTTCAGTGGGATTCTGTGATTCAGATGGATTGGTCAGCACATCAAGGCTGAGGGTCTTTCTAGTAGGAACCCACGTCTTCTTTACCTTTGAATTGGGGCAATTATTAAGGTTGTGACCAAAACACTGGTAGGAAGTGCACTTCTGAGGCTTCCAAGGATACTCAACATCAACATATACCCACTCATGAGGATTACTAGGGAGTTTTAGAGGAATCAAAGAAGGCAATTCAGAATCAATTGAAATTTCAATACAAATCCTTGCAAAGTTCAGTCTTGATCTCTTGGCAGTAGCACCATCTAAGAACAAGGGAATGCCAAGGCAGCTCACAAGGTATGCTAAGCCTTCAGAGGTCCACATCTCAAAGGGAACATTTGTAAGCTTAACCCAAATGGGAAGCTTATTAAGGAAAAGTTTTTCAAAAGTCATGCCAGGTGACCATTCCTTCATGATCAAAAGCTTACCTCCAAAATGCCAAGGGGCCCCTTCTAGGACAACAAGCCTTTCCTCATTGTTGCTGAAGTTGAACACATAGACTCCAGCCTCCAGAGTGGTCACTTCGATAGTTCCACGTTTGCCCCACACTTTTTGGGCTAACTCTTTTACCACCTGGAAAGGGAGCTTCCGATCAATAAAACTGCCAATTAGGCAATTCTTCCACTGCATGTACCCTGATTCAATAATTTCAGCAGGTGGGGTTACCACCAAATTACCATCAATCAATGAGTGGGGGTAGTAGTTGAGCTTAAAAGAGGCAGTACATGAGGGACGTGAGAAAAGCTCAGTCCAACTGTTAGGACGAGGAGCAGGCTTTCCCACAGGGGCCTGTGGGAGGGGGGAAGCCATTTAAAGAAAGTTTGGCAGGAGAGACAGCAGGTGCAGGGCTCCCAGCAGTAACAAAAGGAGCAAGGGGGTTGGGGGTTTGGACAAAGCACCAGGCATTGCCCGTAGCAGAAGAAGGGAAGGTTGTGACAGTGGAAGCAGAGGGAGTAGAGGGACCAAAAGGGGAAGTGAGAAGGGGGGGGTTCACAAGATGGGGCAGGCAAGGCATGAGTGTGCGAGCTCCCAGCAAAAGCGTTGCCAAAAGAGGGAGGGGAGGTTTGACCATTTGAAGAAAGCGCGGGAGAGAAAGACTCTTTGAAAGGTTGGCTCGGGTCGGGTCCCAAAGGTAAACGATCCGAAAGGGAACACGTGCCATCTGTAGAACTAGCGTGCAGAGAAGAGGCACGGGGAGAGAGAGGGAAGTGAGGAGAACCCGCCATGAGTGAAGCAGATGCAAAACAGGAGAGGAAGGCAAAGCATCAGGGAAAGGAGCATAACGGAAGAAAAGATCTGGAAGAAAGGAGGATGAACAGAAACAGGGGGAGGAAGAAAAAAAGGGAAGCTAGAGAGATGAAACAGGATAGGGGAAGGAAGAGTAAAAGAAAGAAACAAATAGTGCCTACGTTCATCAACAGGGCTAGCCGAGCTCACTTCTTCATCCCTGGGCTGATTTGATGGTTAGCATGTTGCTTTGTGGTTGCTCTGGTGCTCTGTTTGCTGACTGAGGTATTCACAACTTATTGAATCTTTTTCTTAAAGTTTCATTATCTTAGCATGGATAAAGTATTCATATAATTCAGTCAAAATACACCACGGCATAATATTAAGTTGAAGTAAATACACAAGATATTGAAGGAAAACTCACTTTTGATTTTCTGCAGATTTTTCCTTAGGCTTAGATCTTTTCTTTTCTTGATTTTTGGGCTTCTAGTTGATCTTCTTAGGTTTCCCACAAAACTTACATGTTAATTAGGTTTAGAGTTGCTTATATAAGTTTATTAGATCTTATCCTAAGTCTTTTAGTTGTATTAGAACTGTTTTTAGAAAGTAGTAATTTTCTTACTTCTAATTAAGTAGGGATTAGTGATTTAAGTTAAAGGGAATTTTTTACCACGAAATTGTTGACATTGGACTTAATTAGTTAAGTTAGTTATAAGTCCTTAAGGTATTAATTAAGAACTTAATTCATTACTAAGCTTATTAAGTTCAATTAAGAATATACGTTCATATTAGCTTATAGCATCTTAATAACTTATAAGTTCGAATTAGCTTATGTGTTCAAGTTAACTTAGGGGTTCAAATTACTTTCCTAACTTTATTGTTTTCTTAATTATAATTTATTAGATAGGCTTAATTAGATTTTATTAAATTACCTTTTTAACCTTAGATTAAGGTTTTAAAATTTTCAGGTTGTTATAGATTTATGTCATAGGACTTAGGGTCGTGACTCCATGTGTTTAGTGACTACCAATGTTGTTTTGGTTGATAAGTAATTAGTTGTAAGCAAGCTCGTGATAATGTCCGCCTGATTGTTCGTGTGTATGGCCTCACAGGTAGCTTCTGGAGGGTATTATCATTGATAATCCTACCAATTGTGGAAAGGATACATGTGATGGCATCCGGCGAATTATTCATGTGTATGTGTGCACAGATAGCTTCTAAAGGGTGTTATCACTAGTAATCCTATTGATATTGATTTGAAGTATGAACGGCTCGTTCGATCAAACGGGCAGCGACGGATAGGGTTGAGGACGGTAAGGTTCCTTACGAGAATTCCAATGAGTTATGGTGATTGGTCCTGAGTAACCCATCCATGCATTAGATATGCATGAGAAAAAAAGATGAATTGTTTTGGGGAATTGAGCCCCATGAGGTAATTGGTCCTCGAGCGACCCAGCCATGTAGTGGTATGCATGAGGAACAAGTGAGAAATAGCTATGAGAATTGAGCCCGGTATGTTTAAAATCCTACAAAATCATGATGTACACGTGGAACTTAAGAGAGTAGTGTTCAGCTGTAATAAAATGAATGCCCTGTAATTGTTATTACATGATATGAGAGTGTCGTCTAGCTGTAGTAAAATGAATGCCAAGGTAACTTGGAATCAACTGATCACCAGCTAGGAAGTGCATTAGTTGCATGCAGTTACATCACTTGTATTAAGCATCATGGTGTGTTCGAATTCATTCATGTTATCCCTCACTGTGATTATAGTCTCATATGTGCTAACTGTTTCCATTGCTATCTATCACATGATTATAATCTCACCTGATGATTGTCTCGCATGATATTATTGTGTGCTTATGGACTAACAGTATTCCATGAGGATGGATGACATAATCGATTCTTATTGGGCATTCCATGATCACGCAGCATTTCATGTTGCAGGTTGACGGATAGCATAGATGACATGGATGTGGTTGATAAGATGCTGCCTATTGTAGATTTTAGAAAGTGTTTTTTAGTTGTTTGATGAATTGATGTAATAAGATTGGATCCCTTTTTGGTTTACTTTATTTTGTTGGGATTCCGGCTCTTCTAAAGCCATGGATTTGAGTTTTATGTTTATTTTCGCTTCCAAACTCTGTTGTTTGAAAAAGAGTAGTATTTATTACTTTTATTGTTATTGTGATCCGCGTTCCATAGTTGGGAACCCGAAGGTCGCACCACGAGATCTATGCCACCCGCATAGGGATTCGTGCCATGGGATCTGGGGTGTGGCAGAATGGTATACGAGCTCTAGGGTAGATTACCTAGGGTTAAGAGAAACTAGAGGAAAACATTAGGATTCACATGGGTGTAATTGTGTGTTGTGTGCATAACACGATTCGTGTGATTACTTGTTATGATTGTTCTAAGTTAGGGATCTAGAGACTCTCAAGTTTGGTGATACCTAGGAAGGAACATAGAGACATGTAAACCTAGGAAGCTCATGATTTGGTGGTGTGTATAACATGACTCGTTTGCTGAATGTTGTGAATGCCATGATTGTTTCATTGTTGTATGCTTGAATCTATGTTAAGTTAAAAATACCATAACCAAGCATAATTGACTGTATGATTGGGTATTCTAGAGATCTAGTGTGTTGAATTTTGTAGATGAAATTTCCTATAAGGGGGAAGGCTGTAGAGACCCGGATCTGGAAGTTAATAATAATAATTAATTGTGCGATCATTTAATTGAGTTTAAAGAAATATAAAATAATTTTTTTGTAATTTTGTGAAGCATTGGGGGGAGTGTTTAATTAATAGAAATTATTAGGGAGTGTAGTGTGATATATAAAGTTAAGTTGGGTTTGAAGTTAAACTTGGTCGTATAAAGCATTAATAAGGAATCAAGGCTAATTTGGTATTTGCAATAGAAATTGATTGGGGTTAGAAAGAGAGAGAGTTTCTAATTAGGAGTTTGATTTTGGGAGGATTCTTGGTGAGGAAGCTTACCTTATCAGTTTAGGTATGCATATAGGATGTTAGGAGATGATTAGGAAGTGAAATAAGTGAAAAACGGAGGTTATATATAGGAGGCAAGAGGAGAGATGTGAACAGTGTTTTGGGGAAAAGTAGAATACTAGTTTTGGTTTGGAGGGAATAAGAAGAGAAGGGTTTGAGTAGAAAACCCTAGCAGTCCAAGCCTTGGAGAAGAAGGAGAAGAAGAAAAGAGAAAGGAAGAAGAAAGATTGCAGATCTGAATCTAAGCACGCTAGGATGTAAGTTTCATTTTTGTATAGTCTTACTGGGATTTTGTAGTTGATTTTCTGTGGTTGTATGCATTTTATGATCTATGGAAGCATAACCTTATCATATGAGTGATGATTGTTAATATGTGTTGATTCGATCATGCTATAGTTGAATTTTTTATTCTTATGGTAACATGTGATTTAATCCTTGTTAATCTTGTATTTATGCTAATGTGATGATTGGCATGATTTACCAAGTGTAAGATTGTAATTATATTGTTTATTAATCATTAGAGTTGATGTGAATTGGTTTTTGTATAAAAAAGTAGGGTTTCAAGAACCCAGAAAACAGCCCAGTTCGTAGTCCATCGGCAAGAACCGGTACACCATTGCGCCTGTCGACAACGATCGAAAAACATAGAAGGGTCTCCACCGACAGGCCCCGGTACACCGGTGAGCCTGCCGACAAGGACCCAATTATACCAGATTTTGACCCACTGGTAGGTACCAGTACACCGGTGATCTTATTGATGGTGTCCCATGGGCGGATATCCCATGGGTGGATATTGATGCTATTTAGTTTGGGATTTATGCCATATGACTTGGAGTTGTGACTCCATGTGTTTGTTCACTATCAATGTTGTTTTCATTAGTAAGTAATTAGTTGTAAGGAAGCTCAGGATAACGTCCGGTAGATAGTTCGTGTGTATGGGCGCACGGGCTGCTTCTGGAGGTTATTATCATTGGTAATCCTACCAATTCTGGAAAGGATACATGTGATGGCATCCATCATGTTATTCGTGTGTATGTGTGCATTGATAGATTCTGATGGGTGTTGTCACTAGTAATCCTACTGATATCGATTTGAGGAATGAATGGCTCATCTGTTCAATCGGGCAGTGACAGATAGGGTTGAGGACTGTTGGGTTCCTGATGAGGACTCCTATGAGTTGTGGTGACTGGTCCCGAGTGACCCATCCATGCATTAGATATGCATGAGGAATAAACATGAATTGGTTTGGGGAATTGAGCCCCATGAAGTAACTGGTCCTTGAGCGACCCATCAATGCATTGGTATGCATGAGGAAAAAGTGAGAAATAGCTACGGGAATTGAGTCTGATATGTTGAAAACCTACAAAACCGCGATGTACAAGTGTGACTTAAGAGAGTAGTGTTTAGCAGTATTAAAATGAATTCCTTGTAATTGTTATTACATGAAATGAGAGTGTTGTCCAGCTGTAGTAAAACAGATGTCAAGGTAACTTGGAACCGGTAGATCATCGGTGAGGAAGGGCATTAGTTGCATGCATATTGTGTATGTTGCATCACTTGTATTGAGCATCATGGTGTGCTTGCATTCATTCATGTTATATAACTCATTTGTGCTAACTATTTCCATTTTGTATATATATGTGGCATGATTATAATTCTCTCCTGACGATTGTCCCGCATGATATTATTGTGTGATTACAGACTAACGGTATTCCATGAGTATGGATGACAGAATTGATTCTTACTGGCAATGTTTCATGTTACAGGTTAACGGATTGCATGAATGACATGGATGTGGTCAATAACATGCTGCTTATTGTAGATTTTATAATGTTTGTTTTAGTTGTTTGATGGATTGATGTAATAAGATTGGATCTGTTTTTGTTTTACCCTATTTTGTTGGGATTTCGGCTCTTCTAAAGCCATGGATTTGAGTTTTATCTTTATTTTCCCTTCTGCACTCTGACTGTTTGAATAATAGTATTTATTACTTTTATTATTGTTGTCATCCGCGTTGCACGGTTGGGAACCCAAAGGTTGCACCACGAGATCCGTGCCACCCGGATACAGGGTGTGACAGAATGGTATCGGAGCTATAGGTTAGACTACCTAGGGTTAAGAGAACATAGAGCAGAACCTTAGGATTCACATGGGTGCAATTGTGTGTTGTGTGCATAATATGATTTGTATGATTACTTGTTATGATTGCTCTAAGTTAGGGATCTAGATACTCTCAAGTTTGGAGAGACCTAAGAAGGAACATAGAGACATGTAAACCTAGGAATCACAAGATTTGGTGATGTGTATAACATGACTTGTTTGTTGAACTTTGTGAATGAAAAGATTGATTAAATGTTGTTTGCTTGAATCTATGTTAAGTTAAAAATACCAAAAGCAGGCATAATTATTGTAGGTGTAATGACCTAAATCCTCTATTAAAAGGGTTCCTTAATTGATATTAATTTATGATTAATTATAGTGTTTTTCATTTGGCATCTAACCATATAAATTGCAGGTTATATTAGTATAAGGGTGTATTTTTTAATTAAATTTATTATTTAGGGGCCCCTAGTGTAATTATTGTATATAAGAGGTAATATCAGTAATTTAATAAGTTGTTTTCTAATTCTTCACGTACAAGGCTACGTGGATAGAATCGGATTGCTTGAGGAGAGAAAGTGTGATGGCCTAGACCACCTAATATATGTTTATTTATATTTTTATTCTTGTCGTGACTCTATCTCTCTATTTGATCGCCAATCGGATTAGATCCGACCATGCAATCGTGCTTGTGATGATTGTTTGGTCTTGGTGATATGCATAGTAGATTAGCCTTCGTGTGTTTGGACTGATGGCAAAGTTGTAAAATCTTACATGTGGATGAGGTGTATGGTTCAGATTTAAATGGTTTGTTTTAATGGCTAAGATGTTGACACATGGCAGCAAGAGCTTTGAATGAGAGAGAATGAGAAAATCTCATGTTTGGTCTCATTTGGTTTTGTTTGCTTGGTTGGGGAGCTTGGAAATAGTAGAAGAGAAGGGCTTGAATTTGTTTGGCTTGGGATTATTGCTTGAATTTAAGAGGTAAGTATAAATTCCTGAATGCAACTTGGTTTATCTTAGATTCTTTGACATTTTCATATTTTAAGATTCTTGTTTGTGTTTTATGATAAATGGATGGATTGAATGCTAGATAGTAGTTAATAATGGGTTTTTCATGTTTGAGAATGGTTCACATTAGGTTATGAATGATTTAGGTATTGAGAATTTTGATTTAGAGGATAAAACCTCCTCAGTTTAGCCTGTTTGCGACGTTCGACGGCCTCCTCGATGCACTGAACGGGTCACCAAACACTTTCTGGGCCAAGGGCGAACTCGTCGGCCCGCCGAATAGGTCGTCGAGTATGAATGTTCCTAATTAGGTCGCCGAGTTTCAGTTCGGCGTTCTGAAATGGACTTTGGTGCGCCGAAGAGTCCGCCGAAGTGGTCGTCAAGCAATGGGCTCCTGGATTTGTCGTCGAATCTCAGGGAGGTTCGCCGAGGCAGGTTTCGGTGCGCCGAAGGCCCCGCCGAAGCTGACAGTTTAGACTGGTGCTTTGATGATTATTAGTTGTTATTCATTGGCATAGTTTGTGATATGATTTTATATCATATGCACCCAAGTATGACTGATAGTGGATATGATATCTTGAAACTTGAATAAATGAGATGTGTAGAATTACATGGAAATGTGCGGGATTGCATATTCTAGTTAGTTATAATGCACCCTGTACACTATGAATTGTATGTTTAGTTAACGTGCACTACTCCACAACACTTCATTGAATCTAGGCCATAGATCGTCTAAGAGTGTGACCCGGTAATCCAAGACCTCGTGGTTGCATCTCGTGAATTTAAATGACAGTGATGTGACTCCACATCTAGTGAGGAGACTGGTATGACTGAGTTGAGGGAGTAGCTAACCCAACATACTCTCCCTTTGCCTAAGGGTATTAGACCCAAGGATTAAAGAAATACCTCTGTAATTTGGTCAAGTGTCGTGATTTCCTGAGGGATACCGCACATGGGTGCAAGTCTCGTTATACATACCGCTGATAAAAAATAGGTGGGGGGGATTACGCCTCATAAGTTGAAAGCCCTTAAAACTATGTTGTACACATAGAATAGCCTTATTCCTTGGCCGTTACAACGGGGGGTTGATTTCAGGTTGCTGGAACACCCTGAGGCGAATTCAGGTTGCTGGGACACCTCAAATAGAGACTGGATCAGGAGGAAACATGCCACATTGACACTCTAACAGAGTTGCATTTACACAGCATATTAGATTGTTGTTAGATCACCTTGGTCATTCCTGTAACTTAAGAGCACAGTATGCATAATAAATAATTTACCTCATGCATTGCATTCGTTATGTTTTTCCTTATAGTTTAGACTAATATTGTGAAAGTTTAATTTCCAGGATAACCTTATACATTCCTGAATTTATTACTTACTGGCTTTATAGCTCATGCTTTTTAGCCAACATTTCAGGACACTTAGAGGTGATTGTTGCTGACGAGGCATCGCTAGAGAGGAGGTCCACAAAGAAGTAGATGATTTCTACTTTTACGAGTGATCAGAATTTGTAATGTTTATAAATCATTTTGTAAATACTCTGATAATTTTTGAGATTTTGATTCTTTTGTTAGATACTTGAGATAGTATCTACAGTTTAAAAATCTAACATTAAAACCTAGAACTATATTTTGGATTCCGCTGTCTACTGTGTAATTATGTATATCAACACTTTTATATTTCCTTTGTGAATGAAAATTTTATTCTTTACGACCCTAGCTATGAATCGACTACCACTCTCTTTCCAAGGGAGTAAAGGTTTCAATCTGGACCCCACTGGGCCCGAAATGGTCTCATGGATTTGGGTTCTGACAAAGTTGGTATCAGAGCTTTAGCTCTTCGTTTTAAATCAGATTTTCTTAACTTTTGTATAATTGAGATTTGAAAGTTTTTGAAATGTCGTTGTTTCAAAAGTTTCCGTGTGTTGCTTATTAAGTTCTAACCATCTAGAATTCTTACTAACAAGAAATTCGAATGTGTGAATTCTTTTGACAAATACTAGATTCTTCCTATGGCTGGGCAAAGAGGTCGACATGCCAATGGACTACATTTAGCGGAGGATTATGCTAGGCGAAGGGGTCTTCATGCCAATGAACCTCCATTAGCAGGAGATCATAGAGGTGATCCTCACTTAGCGGGCATTTTTCAAGCCTTGGGAGATATGGCTAATATGATGCGAAGGCAGTAAATCCACTTTAGAGTGCAACACAAAAAAGTATTTGAGGCCTTGAAAGTTTCAAGAAGATTGGACCGACAGCGTTCAAGGGAGCAATAGACCCAATCAAAGTGCAGAACTGGATTGACTCCGTAGAGCATATATTTGAACTGATGAAGGTCGAAGATGCCGACATGGTACGCTTTGCAGCCTTCATGTTGGAGGGAGAAGCGAGCCGTTGGTGGAAGCCTACGCTTGAGATTGTAGCTGTTAATACTTTGGCGAGGTTTAAAGAAGTTTTCTACTTGGAGTATTCCCCGAAGACCATGAGGAGAGAGAAGGAGCAAGAGTTTATGAAACTCAAGCAAGGTAGCATGGCGGTGATGGAGTACGCCGCCAAGTTCACGGAGTTGTCTTAGTTTGCGACTTATGCAGTAGACGAGGAAGAGAAGAAAGCTTTCCGTTTTAAGAGCGGCTTGAGGCCGAATATCCGTAGCAGACTGATCGTGAGGGAGTTCACCAAGTACCACAAGGTGGTGGACTGTGCTAGGAAGGTCTAGAGAGATATGGCAGAATTCAGAAAGAACGTGGAGCTAAGGAATGCCAAGAGCGGCCTGAGGTCGAGAAACTTCAAGGGTAACACATCTGAGGCACAGATGAGGCAGAGAACTCAGGGACCTTCTAGTTCTCAAGGCTTTGGGAACCTTCCGATGCGATACCACAACTGCGGAAGAAGAGATCACAACTACAAGGATTATCGAGCACCACATAATCCAAATCAAGGTTTCTTCCAAGGGCAACAACAATAGCAACAACAACTAGTACCCCGACCTCACTATGCACAGAACCCCACTCCGATTCAGCAAGTGCCGCCTTTCAAAGGACCTAGGAGCGGACCTTCTCAACCATAACTGTAGTAGCCGCCTCAAAAGGCCAAGGTTCTTGCTAGTGAGCCGCAACAGAGCGAGGTTATCGAAGGTATCCGTCACGCCCCGGATCCCGGTGCCCGAATCCCGAGGTGGGTAGCACAGATCACGGGGTGCGACTTTCGGATTCCCAACCATGAAACGCGGCTAACAACAATAACCCAATAGTAAAAGCCTAAAATTTCTTTCATAAACCAAATCAGAGTGCGAAAATCCA
>JAUPMG010078898.1:0-12913 GCA_031762675.1 Pachysandra terminalis | reverse complement strand
CTGAAGTAGAGCGAACCTCTTCTATCAAGTCAGCCTCCAAGTAGAATTTGGCATCGGCAAAATGTGATTCAGCTTCTAAGAAAGGCTTGTTATCTGTTACCACCTTTTTCTGGGTCTCATCCATAAGAAATTTGAAGCACTGGTGCAAGGTGGATGGGACTACTCCATGGTCGTGAAGCCAAGGTCTTCCCAATAATATGTTGTAGGTTGTTCTTGCATCATTGATGTGAAAAAGAGCACTCGTCTTGAATTCTCCTATCAACAGGTCCAGCCGGATCATCCCAATAGCTCTCTGCCCCCCTTAGTTGAATCCTTGGATCATGAGGTGACTTTGACTAAGCTCATCGATCGAAATGCCTAGATGTTTCATTGTATTTATTGGCATGATATTGACAGCAGATCCACAGTCCAAGAGAATTCTATTGACTTTTTGCTTGCGCAAATACCCCGAGATGTAAAGACCGGTTATGAGGTTTGGAGCCTAACAACAAGTCATCATCAGAGAAAGTGATCGTTGACATGCACGACACACATATAGCCTGGTGGCATTTAGAGTTTGCTTTAATTTGACGAACTTCTTCCAAATATTCTTGTGGATTTGAGAGCATAGTAACTAAGGCAGATTGCAACCATGTTGAAAATTGAAATGCATCACAGAGATTAAAAGAGGCTGGGATGTCTTTTAGCATTCTCAGAACATTATCCTTGGTTGTCTCTTCGCGATATTGCCCAGTGCATTTAGTGGTGAATTGCTATTGCTCCTCATCATCTGATGATTGGACTTCCTCGTGACATGAAATTGTATGGACATCAACACGAAGTTTCTCTAACAACTCCTTTGGCAAGAACTCCATTAAGTAATGGGATGGCGAGGACGTTGTTCAAATATTTCTCCATTTGGTGGAGATAAGTTCATGGATGCTTTTGTCTTCTTAATCGACTTCCTTTTCTTTGATTTGGGAGCTGCTCCTTTTATCTTCTGATACCTTTTGTGATGAGTTGTTTGAGGTTTAGGTATGTACTGCTTACGTCGTTTTCGACGAGTGACAAGAGTCCATCCTTTACTATCAGGATCTAATGTCTTAGGCTCCATGCCCCTGGTTAAGGAGACAAGACTATTCCGGCACGCGGTAGCAAGAGATTTGAAAACTCGCTAGGTTGGCAAAACAATAGGGTCAATAGATCAAAATGTTATAGTGACTAAATTTAATGTTGCCACTTCTTCGATATCAAGGACAATTTTTCCTTGACGAGCAAGATCTAAAATCTTCTCTTTCAAAACAAAGCACTTCTGAATTGGATGGCTCACCACCCTGTGGTACTTGCAGTAATTTGGATCATCTACTCGGCCAGCTTCCTCGGGACGTTTTGACTCTGGGAGTTCGATCAATTTCAACTTCAAGAGTTGCTCAAACATCTCCGGCATATCTGAATTAGGAAAGGGATATTGTTTTTCCTGTAGCTCTTTCAATGTAGCCCTATTCGTTCCTTTATCTTGGGAATACATGCTTTTGTTCTTCCTTTTGCGACTTGGCCGAGATATTTACTGGGGCAACATTTACCGCCATGTATTTCTTACCATTGCCTAGCTTGGCAGAAGGCTTACTCGCTTTGCGATTCTCCTGTGAATCTTTATTCTTGCTTGATTCATGAATTGGGATATCAGAACCCCTGTTGGCTTTTATGCTAAGCTCCATGTCATGTGCGCGTGTAGCAAGTTCTTCGAAAGTTCTTGGTTTTATCCCTTAGAGGATATACTGGACTCCCCAGTGCATTCCTTGAGTACACATCTCAATTGCGGATGCTTCAGAGAGTCTATCTTTGCAGTTAAGGCTTAGATTTCTCCACTTGTTGATATAGTCTATCACAAGTTCTTCCTTCAACTGTCGGGAATTGGTAAGTTCAATCATGCGGACGGTTCGCTGAGTGCTGTAGAAGCGGTTAAGGAATTCTCTCTCCATCTGCTCCCAACTGTCAATAGAACCAGGCTGGATATCGGTATACCAGTCAAAGGCAAAGCCCTTTAGAGACCGCACAAATTGTTTCACCAAGAGATCTCCATCTGTTCCCGCATTATTGCATGTGTCAACAAAGTGGGCTATGTGTTGCTTTGGATTACCTTTTCCATCGAACTATTGAAATTTTGGAGGCTGGTAACCAGCTGGGGCCCTCATCAGGCTGATCCGTTGAGTGTAAGGTTTGGCATACATGTGAGAATACTGAGAACCTCCTTCATACTTGTCTTGGATCGTACTCATGATGACATCTTTGAGTTGATCTGTAGGTATGGAGCCCTCAGAAGTGATCGTGATGCATTGAGCGGTAGCCTTTCCTTTGTTTGAGGATTGTGGCACATCTTCAGGAATAGTCTGAGGTGTGAGCATTGGGTGAGTAATAGGAGCATGGCTCGATTCTCCTGCGGTATCAAGCTTGTTCATGAGGATAGCAATTTGTGCATCTTTTTCCTCTAAGGACTTTGTGAGTCCTTTAATGGCCTTACTCATGGCAGCAAGTTGTTCCTCAACTGAGATGCCCTGGGCCATCATAACCGGCATTGCAATGGAATATGATGAATTCACAGAATCCGAGGGTCTTGAAGATGTAGATCTTGGACTTCCGCTATGAGATCCAGACTTAGAGCCTATGCTTGAATCGTCATCGCCTTCTTCTATAGAGACTTTGTTTCCAGAGTTTGATTCTTGAGAAAGTGATGGGTGTGACAAAATCTTTTCGACTGTTGTGTTAACTGGTTTCCTTGCCCCCAATGAGGGTAAGGAAATTATTGGTTGCCTTGCTCTTTCCGAACCAAAGACTGGAATTGGTTTTGGTAACAAATTCGCAGCTTGAAGAGATTAAGACGCAACTCTCGCTTTGCTTCGAGTAACCACACCGGTAGTCTGAGTTTTCACACTTGATCCAGCTTTGACAAGAGCCATTGAGTCAGATCCTGTTGGCTTGGAACTTGGCTTTTCACCAGCATCCTTCAGTAGAGGGTTGGACGGAGCTGATCTAGAAGCCATGGATGCTAGCTTGAATCTTGAACGAACTTTTATGGAAGTGAAGAGATGAGAAGTAGAGATGGTCCCACCGGGCGTGCCAGAAATTTGTACACACAAATTTTGTCAATTGAAAATCAATGAACAAGATATGTTGAACAAAATCAACTTTATTGATTAAAAATGCGAGATTACAATCACTATGGATTTTCTTTATACAAAAGAAAATGTCCTCTGATTCTTCTCTTCGGGTTCCTCGATTTAAGGACTAACAATAGCTTATTCTTAAATCGGGATTCTTCCTAAAAGTAATGGTAGATTTCACGAACCGAATCGTGGGTATTTATTGCGTAGTCTTCAGCTTGATCTTCGGGCTTATAGACTTATAGAAGACATAGATCTGAAACTTCGACTTCGATATAAATCTCTGGGCTTTTGAGCGTATTCAGAGATTTGAGACCTTTATCTTCAGGATTGAATGCTTTTACTTTGATGCTTCAAGTCTTCAGATCTTCAAGGCAATGGACCAGTAGGGCTTCAAAGCTTCTTCTTCTAATCCTTGAACTAGATGATTTTATCCTCCTCTGAATAGGAGAGGACTACCCCAATTTATAGATTTTAAGGCGAGTCCTCCTTGAATTAGGGATAAGTCCCAATTTAATTAGGGATTATCTACATATGGGAGGGTAGAGTTATACTTGTTCTTAACCACTTTAGGATATTAACCAATAGAAGATAATTCTTTATTAAAGAATTATCTAAATTTTGATTGGATAGCTTTTAGATAATTCTTTTGAGAATTATCTAGAATTTTCCTATTTTGTTAGGATAATTCATATTTAATGAGAATTATTATAATTTTAATTTAATAATTCTCTGTGGGTCCCATTTGAACTAATCAAAGATTCAATTTGAGAGAATCTTATTTAAGCGGGGCCCATCTTATGAGAATAAGACTATGATGATGGATAGCAGGACTATGATGATCAAGATGTAGGATAAGACTATGATGAAGACCTTAGTTATAATTAGGACTTTGTTTGATGATTTCAATAGAATTTGTAATAGAATTAGTTGAATTTATGTTTTTAATGAGTTATTATCATTAGGACCAGATTTGAGTAGTTTAATAGGGCTTTTGATTGAAGCATGAGACTTAGAGTATTTTATTTTATTTCCGTTGTTATGATTGTTTTGGTTGGATATTATTCTAAATGATATCGTTTTCTAGAACTTTATTTTATAATTATCTTAGTTAATTCAATGGTTTGGTAATGTATTGCTTATTCACTCCCATAGGGATATGGGGTGAGAGTTATAGCTTAAATTTGGGGACTCCATTGAGATTTCCAGGTTTAGGATGTGACAATGCGGTCGACTGTTGGTTGGTTAATGGACGTGTCAGAGGATTTATACTTTCCTCCAAGTGTTGTTTTGAGGGCTTTCGACCCCAGATGTCGATTAACAGTGACTAAACCGAGTTGTAAGGCAATCGGTTGTGTAATCGGCCACCGATAAAGATAAATGGAATTCAGGTGATCGTTGAAGGATGGGGTTCTTCCTTCAATATGGATCCTTCATGCCTTGTAGATACAAGGAATTTCAATCTTGGTTCGAAATTATGGCAGAAGAACAACATGATATAATAAAAAAGTAGGCCACAAACAACTTACACTCCATTTTTGACTGACATAGAGACACGGCATAAGAGTTGTAGTACAAATGAAGTAACGGAAATAAAATAAAATAAATAATACAAAGAAGGCTAATGAATCGACGGTGATTATCTCACCGCTATGATTTTCAAGCGGATTGGATAGATTACTAGTCGGATTGATGAGCCAACAGTCATTATCGCAACCGTCGTGATTTTTTGGCGGGCTAGACGAATGATCGATTAGATCAACGGTGGTTATCTCACCACCATGATTTTCAGGAGGACTGTATAGACTACCAGTCGGATTGATGAACCAACAGTCTTTATGTCATGCCTCACATCCAAGATATGTAATCTCAAGGACTTCAAGGTGCGTCAACAGAAGTCTTATTTAAAAACTAATCAAATGTCCAATAACAACCATGATTCAAAATTTCAATTGTCATAGACAAACTAAAACAATATCCATGTCCTTATGGGTCAATTACATAAGTTACAATCCAACAAAATCAGGTTCTAAAACTGTAAACAGTAGTAGGTAAACATAGAACTCAACAACATACTCTAGTCAAGTCCATCTAGTCCATGTACAGCTAACCAGCTCCTCACCCTTGTCGAAAACCTGGCGCATGTAGACGTGAGCTTTAGAGGCTCAATAGGAATCCAAGGAACTATGCCTCTTCCCATTAACATAATCACACAGTATTAGCACACACCATGCAACCTGTGTACTATTCACATGGTTTTCCAATTCTATATCCATAACAATGATAAACAAAATACATAAACTGATATAAAGAATAACCAGCAATCTTCAAATAGAAATATGAAGATGAACACATTCAATGTCAAATGATGCTGATGGCACACACATACAATGCATGATGATGAGGATGAATGCAACCAATGCATGATGTGATGCTTGTGCACTATGTTAGGTATTTCCTAACATTGTAACCTAGACTAAAACTTTTACACCATTTCGAGGAATTGTACCCAATGAATGTCAACATATCCCATACTTTTCCTTTCAGGGAATGCCACCCAAAGGTAGGAATGACCATGTTCTTTCTTTTCAAGGAATACTACTCAAAGGTAGGAATAACCATTACACTTCCTTTTAAGGAATACTACCCCAAGATAGGAATCACCATTAGTTTTCCTTTTAGAGAATACTACCCCAAGGTAGGATTAACCATCAATATTTTCTTTTGGGGATTTCTACCCCAAGGTAGGATTAACCATGACTCTTCCTTTCAGGGAATATTAACCCAAGATAGAAATCATCGTCACTGAACACACCAACTTGTGCATGTACATATATTACATCAGAATCTCCTAGCTTAGAAATTCTGGAACCCAACCATGAGCTCTCTAGGATCACATACCAGCTCATGCACACCCCATGCATAGGTTTCACATGGACCAATCACATACCTCATGCATAACTCATGCATATCATGCCCATACAACCATTTCAATCATATTCACGTGTGTCTCAGGTCAAAACAGTTATTCATGCTCTCATCATAATCATGGAACCCAATATAGGTTCACACAGGACAGCAAATCAGAACAATCACACCTCTTTGGTTCATAAACTATCATACACATTTTATTTTGAGTTTTAACTTCCACCCACAACCTCATTATCATAAAATCTCACTCACTATCAAATTTCAAATCAAATAGCCAACTTGGCCAATTTGCGGCCGACCGTTAGTCGACCGATAACCTCGGTCGACTCATGCAGCTAACCTCCCTTCCGCGGTCACCTAACCCGAGACCCTTCTGTATGTTCTGAGTGTCGGTCAACTCGGTAGTCAACCACTAACCCGACCGACACCCTTGTAAAAATACTAGAATTTCCAGAAAAAACCCCTTTTTACCCCACCATTCATCACACATCAGTTAAATATCAAATTAAACACCTTTACACATCATCTTCACTTTCTTTTCATCATTCTCATTATTTTACAAAGCCATTCATAGAGTCATTCACATTGTTATGTCATAAAACACACTACGAAGCATAACCGTCAGATGTACCAGTACTTATATTTCAAGGTCATCCAAAAAGGGCCTCATTGAAAGCTGCAAACGGAGGATCAATGTAATATGAACTACACTGTAACTCATATGGGAAATCACTCATTCCATCACAAACTTAATTACCATAATAATAATCACAATAATATAATCCATTATTACATCTATGTCATCACTCAGATCATATTATCCTATTAGTCATGCTAGTACACCTCAAATCATAAAGTAATCTCTCTTTCTTAGCATATTTATGTTCAAAAACTCAAAAAACAAATCACTCTTACATTCTTAACAAACTCACATTTAACCCAGAAAACAGATTTTACATACATCTTTCAATCATCTTAATTTCACAGCACTTCTTCCCATTATAATGAAACGAGGGAGATCAGTGGAACCTTATGCTCTTTTTCTGCAGATTTCCACAGCAAAACAAGATCTTCCCGAGTCCTTGCCTCCGACAACCTTCTCTTCTTCTCCCTTGGCTTTCTTCTCTTCCTTTCTCTTCTTCTCCCTTTTTTCTCTACAGCAACCAAACTTCGGATTTCTCTCTTTGGTTGTGAATTCCAAAAAAAAACAAAAGGATTGGTTATGAGAACTTCCCATAACCCACATACCTATTTGGAAGAAGGTTGAGAGAATTATGCAACTCTCTATGCAAATCAAGTCAAATCCAACTCAAATTCAAAATAGAAAAAGTCTAAACTAACCCCACTTAGTCATATGGGCCACACGATCAGCTCTAGCACAACTGTTTCATGCATCACATCAAAGGCCATAATTTCCAAACAAATCAAAATTTCATAAGTGGCCCCCTATATTTATAATATTAACACAATTGTCCTTATAGTTACGTATAATTATTAACTAGTCACCTTTATCAGTAGATTAGACATACAGTCCACTAAGAGATTATTATTAATTAAAATTAAATTATATTAATTATAATTTAAGGACAAGGATAACTACAATCTACCTCCCTTAAATGAAATTTCGTCCCAAAATTTACATACCATAGTCCGCGAACAAAGATGGATATCACTATCGAATCTCTGATTCGAGCTCTCATGATGCTTCAGATTCATCATGATCGTTCCATTGGATCTTTACTACTGGAATGATCTTTGTCATTAGTACTTTCTTCTTACGATCCATGATTCGTACCGGTGAATCTTTGTATGACACATCCTCCCAGAGCTGTAGTTCCTTCCAATCAAGAACATGCAACGGATCTAGCTCATATTTCCTCAACATTGAAACATCAAATACGTCGTGATCAACAACTAACTGAAGCGGTAGTGCAAGACGATAAGCAACGCTTCCAAGACGTTCCAACATCTCAAATGGCCCAATGAAATTGTCACGAACCAAACTTAAAGAGCTCATTGGAGTCCCTAAATTTAATTTGTAACTCTCACCCCATATCTAGATGGGAGTGGATAAACGATATGTAGCCAAATTCATTTAAATTAAAGAAGGATGTTATATAAGATTAAATATTAATGTTATAAAAATAGTCTCCATCACATAACATCCTTCAAAAGAAAAACAGCGGAAATTAAAATGAACTAGTCTCATGCTTTAAATAAAATCCTTATTATCTAACTTATTTAACTAAGTACTGAAATTACATTGAATAAAACTCTACTACAAGATCTAGGAAAATCATTGAATTAAACTGTAATTATAATTAAAATCTTCTAAACATCATTGTTCTCCACCTTGGCCCTCATGGTCCATGTGTCCATCAACTATAGGTCATGAAATATGTTGTGCTCGGAAGCATCAACTACACTTAGCTCAGTTAATAAACGAATCGAACATGGTTCATAATTTGAAGTAGGGTCAAGGCTCATTCTTCAATAATAGTCAGTTTAGGCAACGAATTATAAGAGTCAATACGTTTATAATGTGTGTTGAAAGTGGAAGTATGAATGAGATATATATAAGACATGTAATCTGATGCAATGCAAGTAATTAGTAAGATATAACAGACAACGTAATGGGTGATTCAATTATTAATCCATGTTGTGCACCTAACAATGACATTCACCACGTGTTTTTTTAACAAACAAACCTAATATGCAATGTAGGTTGGTGTATAGCATTCGTTCAATTATGTTTAACACACGATCAAACCCCTAGCTAAACATGATAATATTATCCCCCGAATACACGGCCAGAATAGGGGTTATTCCATGTGCGCATCATAGTTTTAAGGATTTGCGACCTAGAGGTCCCAATTTCCTCACTTTATTTTCGATCACTAGGAAAAATCCCAGGGCTTCACCAATGTGAATGTTCCTTGTGAGTCATACATAAACAGATCTACTAACAGATTTTCACTCGGTCATCCATCTAACCAGACAAGCATTTGTCTCGTAAAACAAGAATCAAAATATGTATATTGGGATAGCTAGTCCCTCAACTCCAGTAATAATTATGCATAAGTCTCCTCACCTATTGTGATTTCCATATCACAGCAATCTCCTTAAAATCCTTAAAAATTCAGTAGTATGAATTTACATGCAAAGGGCGTAGACCCATAGACCAAATCCTTGGTCTTAAGGCATATGAGGTGCAAGTGATGATTGTGCACGTTAATTAATCATGTAATAGTTGTATACAGTGTGTAATTTGTCTACCTAGTATGCTTGACATGTTAAAATCATATAAAATCAATCATATCAAAATATCATGTTCTAACTCATGTGAATAATAGTCTAAACAGGATATAAGTAATTGAATCATGCATATTCATGCTTAAATAACATCACAAATAGTCTAATAAGATTAATTTACACATGCTCACAAAAATATAATCAAATTTGAATAACTTTGCAAATTTCGGCGTGCCTAGAGGTCGCCGGTGTGTTTCGGCGGGTACTCGGCGCGTTGGTCGACGCGTCGGGTGGTCGCTGAGAGTTCTTGTGAGGCTTGGCGCATCAAGTTGGTCATCGGTGTGAAAACCAGAGACTGAAAATATACAGAGGAGGCTCGGCGCATACTCGACTCATCGAGTACTCATCGAGTGCCGTTCTGGGCTGGCTCGGCGCCTACGCGACTCATTGGGTATTCGCCGAACAGCCAATCCTGGGCAAAGTTTTCCAGAATTCTGAACTGATCATACTTCTAATTGATTTTCTTTCTTAAGTAACATTTCTTAATATTAAATTTCAAATAAAACCCAATTAAAATATTTAAGAAAACATAAGTAATTAAATAGTTGTTAAATTGTTTTGAAAACTGATATGATTTCGAAAACTTGCTTTGTATAGTTGAAAACTAAACTTTAAACTCTACTTAAATCATAAAACAAATTTAATCCGAATACTTACAGTGATGTTGCTGAGTTAGAGCAGATAATCCAGCTCTGTTCTTCTTCTTCTTCTCCTTGTAAGCTCCAAGCTTGTGTGATTTTCGAAATTATACAAGGCCTCTTATTTATACTAATTCAACAACTTCCTACTCCTATTAGTATTAGTCTTTGTATTTTAATCTTGCCCCTTCATTGGGATGTCTTAGATTCTAAACCATTAGATGAATTCCCAGCTCTCCTAGTTCAACATGTTTCTATTATTTAAATTTTAAATCCTAGCAAGTTTCTAACTCCTATAGAAGCTTCTATTAATGTTTTAAATCTTAACCATTGATTGGGATGTCTTATGTACTGCAAGATCTAAACCATTCATTCTAACTTAAGAAGTTACGATTGTGTGTGTTGCACTTATTTTCCTAATTGTACAATCCACCAATCACAAACAGTCATAAGTCAAATAAAAGGCTGCTTACTAAAATTTCAAATTAACCCTTAATTCTATAGTAATTACACTTTAGTCTTAATTTGGTTTGGTATATTACACTCTACCCTCCTTAAGACAATTTCGTCCTCGAAATTCGATTACCCTAACCAGAAAAGTTGAAAATACTTACCTCGAATATAATTTTGTATTAATTTCAATTCTTGCTGAATTCAGATGATACCTTAATTTTCTTCATCCTTTTGTTGTCCTATGATGTAGGCTCTTCCTTGTTGAGCTTGTTGTTACTGTATTAGTTTCTGATTTTGTTGGTAGTAGAGTTTAGGCACGTCTTTTGGCTGTCCTTGTGATGAATTCGATTGAGGCATCTTTGGCAATCGACAATCTCTTTGGTGATGTCCAAGTCTCCCACAATTGAAACATCTTACGTTTGTAGTATCAAGGTTGAAGTGTTCATTAATTCTAATGTCCTTTGCCTCTTTTGAAAATCCTCCCGATTGTGGTAGTTTCTAAAATTTCCAGCCCTTGCATTGTTCATTTCCTTCTTTAGGTCTTGAATCCTGTGGAGCTCTTGTATGTATTTTCTACTTTACGAACACAATCTACTAATTCATGATATTTAGTGAATTCTCGCACAGTTAACCTGCTCCTAATGATGTACCTTAACCTATTCTCAAATCTGAACGCCTTCTTTTCTTCTTCATCTATCGCATATGTGACAAATTGTGACAATTCTGTGAACGTTGTTGCATACTCCGGTATTGTCATCAATCCTTGCTCCAGCTTCATGAATTCCAACTCCTTTTCCTTTCTAATATTTTTAGAAAAATACTCTAAGTAAAATATCACCTTAAAGTCGTTCCAAGTATGAATTGATGCTATCTCCAGGTCAGCTTTCCACCATTTTCTTACTCTGCCTTCTAACACGAATGCAGAAAATCGGACCATCTCCTTGTCATCAACTTCCATAGCTTCAAAGATGTGTTCCAAAGAATCTACCCACGCTTGTGCTTCCATCGGATCGGTTGTTCCCTTGAAAAAAATTGGTCCAAGCTTCTTGAACTTCTCAATGCTTCGGGTGTTCTATTGTGCATCGGTCTGCTGTGGCATATTCCCCATTCTAGCTTGCTATTGTTGCATCACATCGGCCATTTGTTCCATTGTTTCATAAATTCCAGCAAGTTGTGGGTTCTGATTGCCATCACTACTTGCTGTCGGTACACTTGCATCCAGACTGGTACCTATTTTTCTACTAGCCATTGAAATCAATTAAGCACCTTGAGAAACAGAAAACAACATCCAACTCATCATGAAATATTATCCTACTTGTTAGTATTACATACAACAGACAGAAAAACTTTTGAAATATCTGCAAACAGAAAATTTTAAAAATATCAGCAATCAAAAACTTATGGCATCTGATTTAAAAACATAAAACTTAAGACTCTGATACCACTTTTGTCACGAACCAAACATAAAGAGCTCATTGGAGTCCCTAAATTTAGATTGTAACTCTCACCCCATATCCAGATGGGAGTAGATAAACAATATGTAGCCAAATTCATTTAAATTTAAAAAGGATTTTATATAAGATTAAGTATGGAAATTATCATAAAAATAGTAACTATCACATAACATCCTTCAAACAAAAAACAACAGAAAGTAAAATGAACTAGTCTCATTCTGTAAATCAAATCCCTATTATCTAACTTATTTAACTAAGTACTGAAATTAAATTGAATAAAACCCTACTACAAGATCTAGGAAAATCATCGAATAAAACTGTAATTATAATTAAAATCATCTAAACATCATTGTTCTCTACCTTGGTCCTCATGGTACATGTGTTCATCAACTATAGGTCCTGAAATTGGTTGTGTTCGAAAGCATCAGCTACACTTAGCCCAGTAAATAAACGAATCGAACATGATTCATAATTTGAAGTAGGGCCAAGGCTCACACTTCAATAATATTCAGAATAAGCAACGAATTATAAGAGTCAATACGTTTATAATGTGTCTTGAAAGTACAAGTATGAATGAGATATGTATAAGACATGTAAGATGATACAATACAAGTAATTAATAAGATATAATATGCAATGTAATGGCTGATTCAATTATTAATGCATGTTGTGCACCTAACAAGGATATTCACCACTTGTGATTTAACAAACAAACCTAATATGCAATGTAGGTTGTTGTATAGCATTCGTTCAATGTATGCTTCACACCCGATCAAACCCTTGACTAAACAAGATAATATTATCCCCCGAATACACGGCCAAAATACGGGGTTATTCAATGTGCACATCATAGTTTTAAGGATTTGCGACCTAGAGGTCCCAATTTTCTCACTTTATTTCCGATCATTGGGAAAAATCCCAGGGCTTCACCAATGTGAAATGTTCCTTGTGAGTCATACATAAACAGATCTACTAACAGATTTTC
>JAUPMG010078887.1:0-12914 GCA_031762675.1 Pachysandra terminalis | reverse complement strand
GATTTTATTTTTTATTTTTTAGTTATTTAGAATTTTTTAATTTTTCAAATTTTATTTTATATAACTAATTAAAATCTTGATTTTATTTAATTAATTGGGAGAAACAATTAACGTCAAAAAGAAAAGGAATAATATGGTTTGGATAAATCTTAAAAAAAAAAGAATGAAAACAAGTATTTTAAAACCTTTTCGTAAGTTAAAAATATTTCTCTTATTATTTTTTTTAAAAGGAATATGTTTATTAAATAATTTTTATAATATTTATTAAAAATTAGTATAGTAAATGATGTTATATTTCATTATAATTAAAGATTAAAATTTATAAAATTAATTAATTAAATAAATAAAATATAAATCCGTTATAAGGGTTGAACCTGTTTTATTAACAGATTGGGTTCTCCATGATTTTCCAACCCGAGCATTTTATTATTTCAAAACTATCTAAAATGTTGGATTTATAGATTTAATAAAACTTGAAAAAAAATAATAAAGAAAATAAAGAAATGTTAATAGATATCTAAAACGTGAAAGAGTTTTAGTGAAATAAGGAGTATTTTATTTTTTTGATGAACAGGATAGGGAGTTTTATTAATCTTTACTAAAATTACTATTACAATTTTGTACATTATTATTAGCCTTCAAGCTAGGGACAAGCCATTTAGGAGCTGATACAAACCAACAAGCATTTAAACGACTATGGGCCGCCTTCCTCGCTAGGAGGTGCGCTACACCATTACCCTTTCTAGGGATATGCAAGAAAGTAACTGAATTTAAATGAGTTGACAAATGGAGGATGTCTTGGATGTGTACTTCGATATTAGATCTTGGGTCTTGATTGCTTCTAAATGGTTCAATGATTCCAAGGCATCTCCTCCTAACAGGATTGATCTGAAGTTGTGCATTTGAGCAAAGATAATCGCTTCTTTTGCTGCAATAGCCTCACACTCAGAGGTTGAACAAGCATTTGTAATTTCCTTGCATAAAGCTGCTACAAAGGAACTTCTATTTTCTTTTAGAACACCACCAATGTTTGCAATATCTGAGTTTTGTGACCAAGAAGCATCAAAATTAAGTTTCAATTGGCCATTACTTGGAGGTCTCCAATCACTTTCTACTGATTCTTTTTCATCACACCTAAATCTTTGAGTTTCTATTATCAAACTTTGTCTTTCAGCATTTAGTTTATAGATCCTTCTGCAAGTATTCATAGGATTTGAATTCTTTTGGTTGAACAATAATTCATTCATGTCTCTCCAGATTTCCCAGCATGTGACTGCAAAAATTTCTAAGGCTTCTATGCTTATTCCTCCTTTTTTGAATCCATTGAACATACTAATCATCCATTGTTCGAAGGTACAACTTTCACCACTATCAATCCTTAGTCCCAAAGGAAATAAAAAACTATACTTTTTTGCTATGATCACAGTCTCTAAGTGCATGAAGAACTGTTTCAGTTTGTTTACGAGCTACTCCCACTCTTTTCCGTCGAGCCAATAGTCAAAGAGAAGGTTGTACGATAAGCTGATTTTACTATGAAATCTCCTTTTGGTGTAAAATGCCAAATTACTTTATCAACAATACCAGTAAAACTGATTATGAGTACTAGTTCATAAATATCTAAAACGTTAGATTTATGGATTTTAAAACTTAAGAAAAAATTAATAAATTAAGTAAAGGAATGTAAACGTTGGATTTATGGATTTTAATAAAACTTAAAAAGTAATAATAAATAAAATAAATGAATGTTAATAGACATTTAAATTGTGAAAGAGTTTTAGTGAAATAATGAGTATTTTATTAGTTCATTTTGGTAAACTAATAAATACTGGATACCCATCAGAACGGATATTCAAAATATAAGTAAAAAAAGATGGGATCATAAAGATGGAAATAAGGAGTATTTGAATAATAAAGATACCCAAAAAAAGGGAAAAAAATAATGAAAAAGACTAAGGAGTATTTTATTAGTTCAAAAATATCTAAAACGTTGGATTTATGGATTTTAATAAAACTTTAAAAAAAAACTAATAAATATATAAAGGAATGTATTGGATAAATCTTAAAAAAAAAAAAAAAAAAAGAAGGAATGACAAGGACGGCTAACGATTTTTTTTAGATAAAAATTAAAAAAAAAAAATGAAATGGAGTTTTAAAAATGGATCTAACTTTTTTTTTGGATAAAAATTAAAAAAAAAAGTTAAAAAGAAAAGGAAAAAATATGATTTAGATAAATATTAAAAAAAAGAAAAAAAAAAAAAGAATGTATGTAACACCTTTTTTTTTGGATAAAAATTAAAAAAAATAGTTTAGAAAAAAAGAAAATAAAAGAGATTTGGATAAATCTTGAAAAAAAGTGGGAAAAAAAAAAAGAAGAAGAATGAAAATACGGTTTTTTAGGATAAAAATTATAAAAAAAAAAAAAAATTCGTACCGAAATATTTTAAATAGAGTATTTGCTTTTAATAGTAATATAGATTATATATAATACTAATAATAATCATCAATCATAGTTTTAATGCATTTGGATTAAGCTAAGCTTTTTCACGAGTCAAGCCTGAACTCAAACTTTTTTTAGCGAGTCTGATTCCTGCTCATGGTTTAGGCGCCCAAGACGAGCAAGGCAAAATTCGAGTCTGCTCGTTTACAACCCAGTCGAGCTTTGCCCCGAACGTGGAAGAGACCTTATTAGATGTTGGCGAACGTTTGTAACTATTTTCTATGACCATCTGAAGTATTGTCTACATGACTTATATTTTAGGTGTACAGAGCACGTTTGGGCCGAGCCATGCTGTATTTTGGGCCATGAAACCAGGCCCGGATACGGGCACAACTCGTGTCTTGTTGGGCTGGCATGCGGATGGCCTGGTCCATCGTATACCCCTACTTGTCTAGAGGGATATCCTGTGAGATTGTCTGGACTGTCACATCATCTTTTTTTTTTTTTTTTTTGGTCTTAACCACCTGGTGTTCTCACACCTATGGACACCCACATTGGTGTGGGACTAATCCGGCAGGAGCATTAAAGGTAAACGCCTGGCCAAGAGTGTTGTCACATCACCTTCTCCTTATTGGCTGAAAACCCATGTTAACCTGGTGAGACAACTAGAAAAAACCATTTAGTAGAGTAGCTTAGGTTTAGTTTTTTTAAGGTTTATGTCTTTCTCTAGGACACTAATAATTTTATTAGGTTGTGATCCAGTCAATGCTTGGGACCCTACCAGACCCGTACAAATAATGGCTTGTCCCATATCCGGATCATTGCCAATCAGTGATCCAACAATAACATAGCGTGTGTGTAACCTAGCTTGTATCATGTTTTGAGTCATACCTGAACCGTGGACAGATTGTGGCTCAGGACAAGAGCCCAGAGGGTAAATCTTCCTGGATTAAGCACTCGTTGGATAAGTGGTTCAATGAGAACACTTGTCCACAGCAACAATAAACTGTTTATTTGAAAAAAATTGCGTTTGGTAAATATATTTATTTAAGTTCTTATAAAAGTTTAGTGGTAAAATAAATATATTAAAATATTATTAAAGTTTAAAAATAATATTTATTTAAGCGCTTATTTTCGTTTAGGGATAAATAGGTATTTTAAAAATATTACTAAAGAGTAGAAATAGCTTTCTGCACAAGTGATAAGAGAAGTTACTTTCAATAGTTTATCCTTATGGGTAGCCTTCCTTTACTAGGTATGTGTAAACACTTGCCTATTAGGTATTACCAAACACACTTTTAATTTTAAAAAGTGGTTTAATAAGCTATAAGTTGAAATAAGCATTTACATAAGTCGGGCGAAATACATCCTTAGAAATCGTAATCAACAACCGAGTTAGTTTGGAAGATGGAAGAAATCTAGGGACAAAGATTTTTTGTAGACTTAGACTGTGTGAATCTCGTATGAACCTCCCACAAGGTTAACACTTGTCCCCAAACAAACCCCACTAAAAACAAACTTCTACCTTAACCGGTAATGGTTACCCTTTTAATGGATCCCCTTAGGACTTGTGTCAACCTGAGCAGAGAAAAAGAAAAAGCCAAAGAATCTCATCAATTACGTGTTTTCTTCTGCCTTCTAAAAGAATTCATAAATGTCATTAATCTATTAGACCTTAGATATATAATCCTCATCTGGACTTGATCACCTTTCAATTAAGAGTTCAAATTGGCACAAACAAATCGAACATGTCAACTCATTGCCATTGTTGTAACCTAGTAACGACTTTGTCCAATTTTTTTTCAATCCCTCGCATGATCTAGTCTTGACTCTTCTATGATCCGGATAACAAGAAACCACCTGTGTGATCCGCCACAAGAGCTCAACACCAATTCTAAGGGTCCACAAATTTAAAAGTCCAATAAATAGGTGAAGCCTAACGGGCTCACAAACGGTATAGTGGGCCCCTTAGAACAGGTATTGATCTCTTGTGACGGATCACGCAAGATTTCCTGTGATCCGGTTCATATTAAATGATCTCTCATACTTCAATTCTTTCTTTCTCTTTTAAGGGACTACTTTCCTGTAAGACGGCTTAAGGTTTTAATGACCACAAACTTCGGCGAGAGTGACTCCATTACTGGATGTTTTTTTTTACTTTTTTTTTCTTTTTGATAAATCACATTGACAGCTCCCTAAGGTTTAAAATAATTATAATAAGTACCCTCAAACTTTGGCAATTACAAACACTTTCGTTATAGTTTGAAAGTATGTTACAATAAATCCCTTATGTTAGTAACTGTTATCACAAACACTTTCCATATAGTTTGGAAGTATATTACAACAAACCCCTTCAGTTAATAACCGTTAATAACAAAATATTTGTTTTTTGTTCATAGCAGTATCGTTTAAGGACCAAAATACCATTATATATATCATGTTTAATGATCTTAGGAACAAAATAGGTATTTATATGAAAGAAAAAAGAAGCTTCGTAATAGTGAAAATTATGAAAATCAATTATCTTTTATAATTATAGGATAAAATAGTAATTTAATTTTCTATCCTTCTAACATACTCGAACGTAAAAATTGACAGAGAATATTACGATCAAATTAAAAGTTTTTGTTACAGATCGTTAAACCCCTCTAGTTTGGCCTAATAAGGGCTTTGGTTATAATGGATAAAGTTTTAGAGGTACTTGTTGCCATTATACTAAACCTAAAGGGATGTGAATGTAATTTACCCTTTTTTTTCCTCTTTAATTATCATTATCAGGTGTATTGTTGTTTGTTTACCTTTAATGGGCCACATACAGCTTGACAGTTTAAGTTTTTTTTTTTTTTTTTTGGAAAAAAATATATAAACAGAAACTACAATATAGAAAACACTCAAGTTGGGAAGTCCCTTGCAGTATGCCTTCCCATAGCATCATCCCTCAGAACCTCCAATAATCCTTTTGGAGGAGAGTTAATCCGAAAGCAAGAGCCATTTGATTGAGCCAAATTTATCAAAAAAATCCGCGGTTTGCCTCTCTATGAACATGCATGATCTTAACTTCCTCAAAAGTGATGATGATCTCCCTCGCGTGACGTATTGAACCTTCAATAAAGCAAGGAAGCTCGCCATAAGTCTTCTTTAGGAGTTGAATAATTGTCGCCGAGTCTCCCTCGATAATGATTCTTCGGAACTTGTGGTGTTGTGCCATCAAAATGCCTTCAAGGCATGCAAACATTTAAGCTAATAGTGAGCTCCCGTTACCAATTTCCTTGTCAAAACTGCAAATGAAGTTCCCGTGTCGTCTCGGCATAGGCCACCAGCACTAACAGGACCAGCAACGCCTTTATCCGCTCTGTAGAAATTAAGTTTGATCCAATCTGAGGGGGTTGGAACCAATAGATATAATGAATAGCCAAGCATTTAGATTTAATGGAGGACTCACCATGGAGGATTCTGCTCATGTTGTCTTGGAGAAGCTGAAAACACTTTGAAGCAACTAAGATATTCGGAGACGTTCCATTGAAAATAAGCTTGTTCCTTGTGATCCAAACCGTCCATGCGAAGTTTGTAATCGCAGCCAAGAGGTGAGGTATATGTTTTGAGTTAGACATGTGATCTCCCTTCATGGCATTTCTAAGATGTTCCTTAAGACAAGTGTTGCTATCAATTAGGTTGTCAGCAGTACAGTACCAAAGCGCACGAAAAATGACATTCGCTAAAGAGATGGTGGTTGGATTCAAAAGAGCAGTTACAAAGCTAGCAGTCGGCAATAAGAAATCACTGGTGATTAGTTCGTTTTGGCATGCATTCCACATAAAGAATTTCAATTTTTGTGGGCAAGGAATATGCCATAGGTGAAGCCAAAAGTTAACATCTTTAGGCAGAAGATACTGTAAATTTACTCGAAGCAGTGAGTTTCCAAATTTGTTTGTCATTGTTCAAGTTCTTGTTCACCGGGATTGCGAGTATAGAATTAACAATACCCATATCCAAAATCTGTTCAAGTAGAGCTATATTTCACGTTTTGTCCTGTTGATCAATCAAAGAAGACACGTTAAGATTACGAAATTGAGGGGATACTTATAGTGCCTTGGGGAAGGTTAGAAGGCATCCAATTGCTATCCGAGATGGCAATGCCAGCATCATTTGCAATTTGCCAACCAAGTCAACATAGCAACTTGGGTTTTAATTTGCTAATCTCTTTCTATAAATGAGAGTCAGAGTTCTTAATTAAGACTTGCCAAAAGTCTTTGTTTCTAAAGTATTTATGTTTGACCAAGCGTTCCTAGAGAGATTGAGGATCAGAGATTAGAGACCAAGCCCTCTTAAATATTAGGGTATCGTTGAAAATGTGCGACAGTTTAATATTCGAGTCACCTGCTTTTTTGAGACACACGGTTCCACCCAATGGTGTGTGTTTGTGTGTGTTTTTTTACTGCTTTTCATTATCAAACCAGAGAAACTCCCTAGTAGAAAAATTAGTGTCATGAAGTATAGATGCTGGGAGATGCAGGCCATCTGATGCTGAGAGAGGCTCGCAAGAGATGCATTGATAAGTGTAGTGCGTCCTGTCTGATTGAGAAGCCGAGCTTTCCAACCCACGAGTCTACGATTCATTTTTGCCACCAACTCCAAGAAGGCATTCTTTGAAGGCTTACCCTCACATATAGACACACAATGTAAGTTGAAAAGCAATGTTTCCAAGGAAAGTCAAAGGTTTTGATGATAAGTTTTTGTCTTGACCCACAATATTAGAACTTGTGTGGGGGGTCGATTTATCTTTGTTAAGTACTTAACCAGCCTCATTGCAATAAGTTTTGATGGTCTCGTTAATTTCATCAATATGGTTTTAAGGATCGGCTTGATCCTTAGCCACGATACAAACTATTGTATCAAGTGGCTTTGGATCAGACCGATATTGATAAGGATTGGCCGATCCGGTCCAATCTAGTCTTATCCGGTCCGATCCAATCTGATTCAATTTTTTATTTCAATTGGCATTAGATCCGAGCGATAACGATACGGATCAGCCGATCCAAACCGATTCAATGATTGGATCGAACCGATCCAATTTTTTTCTCTTTTTTTTGAAGGATGATCCAAAACTTGGATCAAACTAGAATCGGTCGATCCAATATCGGATTGGCAATCCGGACCGATCCAATCCAAGATCCCGAGAATAAAAACCTTGTTCATGGGAGACCGTCTGGTCAATTCTACCCAAAATTAGTAAGTCATGAGCATATATCAGATGAGTGATTGAGGTGGTAGACCTACTGATCTTAAAACTATGGATATGGTGAAACAATTCAGCGCGGTGAAGGGCAGAGAAAAAGACATGTTGGACATAATACCTTTAATACTCTCTGTTTAGAATTTTAGGATATGTTATGTGAACTTCGTTCAAATGATGGACATGGGTTGTGATTCATGATGGCTGGGACCTGTTGGCTTTCATAGTCTACAGCTCCATGATACTTCAAGGATGTAGTACTTTGCCAGGTGTACGAAAAGTTAGTGGTCAGCCACCTACAGTGAGCCAAACAGTATCTAATGCGTTACAATTAATTCCATCTTGATTTCCTAATTGTTTACTAAAAACATCACACGTTACGGGACATACCAAAAACGTGCCTTTCAAATATTTTTTACGTAAAGGAATCTTTCTCTGGTTAGGTTGTGGATAAGTGGGAGTAATATAATACTAATCCTCCTAGGATGAAGGCTGTCATACTTCTTTGTTTTTTAATACCTATAGATAAGCACAATATAAAGCCTAACAATTTTATAGTAATTATATTCCTTTTGAAAGAACTAATTTCTCCTACAAAATGTAGAGATATTGAGAGAAATGATGGAGAGTTACTTTTCAATACTCCAATCTAATTTATAATTATCAGCAGAGGTTGGCCTGAGTGGAAGGGGCTCGGGTCGCTTAAACAAGTGGTCTCGATATCGAATCCTTGTGGATGCAGAAAATTTTGTTGGGAGAGGTCTCCGCTTCGGCGCCTAACATTACCTCAGAAGAATAGTCCTGTGTGAAGCGTGGGGATACTTTGGGAGACCAAAAAAAATCTAATTTGTAATTAGATGTGACAAAATATAACCTGACTCTCAATCTCACCCGACAATTTAGTGGTTTTGGATTAATATATATATTTTTCTTAAATGGGTTAAGTATTGACTCGAGCCAAATTTGTAAAAACAATAAATGGGTTAGGCTGACGGGTTTATGAAATAAATTCATCAATTAGCTCAAACTCGAGCTACTCACTCATTAAATTGGTGGTTTCAGTCGACCTTATGGTGGTTCAATCTGACCAACCCAACCCAATCCCAACAGATTGTCACATGTACTTTTAAAATACAAAAACTTACCAAAAAACAATCAAAAATCATTGGATCTAATTTTATTTTCTTCATATTTCTCATCGTAACCAAACACATTAAAAAAATAACTACCATTTTTCCTTTTCCACATCCTTTCCTTTTTCTTTTCTTCTAAATCGAAGGCTTCAAACACAACTTATGCTCACTGCAGTTCCATCTTGCCTAAATATATAAACGTATTGGTTTTCCATGGGATAGTAATGAAGAGGTTAAGAACGCGTTTAACCTTAAATTGTACAATAAGAGTCCACGCTATATCAAATCACGCAACTGATATAATCATAAATTATACATTCACCCTTGAGATTTGTACCATTTTCACTTAAATCTCCTTAGGCTTTTGAAATTATATTGACCCCTTTATATGAAACCCTCACGGGGTTATGGACTGATTTGCAAATATCAAATTACTCCTCCTCCCCCCCCAAAACCACCGGTGGTGGCAGTGAGGGAGTGGTGGTGGTTGTGGGTGGTAGTGGTGAGAGTCGGGTGGTGGATTTGAGAGGAGTAATTTTAGAGTCGGGGTGGTGGATTTGAGAGGAGTAATTTTATATTTTATTAGGGAGAAATCAGTCCATGATTCTTGAGGTTACATATAAAGGAGGTCGATGTAGTTTCAAAAACCTCAGGGAATCTAAGTGCAAATAATACAAACCTCAGGGGTTGGATGTGTAATTTATCCAAACATATATATATATATATAGTCAACACACATACTTGAATGGTAATGAAGGTTTTCATCAAAAAAAAAAAAAAAAAAAAATGGTATTGAAAGGGGTTCAAGTTGGACCAAATCTAAACCCAATTTATGTATTCCCAAACCCAAGGGTTGCATGGGTTTCCTCATTTAGACTCAAGTTGGACCAAATCTAAATCCAATTTATGTATTCCCAAACCCAAGGGTTGAATGGGTTTCCTCATTTAGCCCACCCCAACCATTACCAATCCTTAGATGTCTTCTCTACGAAAGTAGTTAAAATCCTCTATTACCATCCTTAGAACCAATGGCTGTCGTACACATCAGCTCTTGGTTGTGATGTATATAAAACCTCCCATCCCTTGGTCAGTTCTAGAGTATCTCTTTTCTTATAAAAGTGTTTTATGTATCACAACTTGTCATTTCATACTTAATTTTGTTTCTTCTTTTTATTCTATAAGCAAAAGAGTCCAAGAAATACTATCAATACAGCTGTAATTTGTATGAAGCTTTTCTGATCCAAAAAAAGTCATAGATTCGAAATTCTAACACCAACATTTACTTTTGATTCTCGCCTACTTACTCCCACCCTTCTTTTATTACCTTTTTTTAACCGTTACGGTTAAATACCTCCAACCCGATCTGCGAAACCACCCTTTCGAAGAAGAAAAATAATGGTTTTATTTTATTTTATTTTATTTACTTCTCCGAAGTCGCGTTTCTGCAACTTTGTTTGTACTTCTTACGCTGTGGTTTTCAAGCTTCTGGGGATCGATTTTCTTTGGATATGAGTTCTGCCAATATTTCTCGGTGATAAGATATATTAAATACGGGGAGGGGTCGTTCGTTTCACGGATAGAGAGGTTTTGTTCTCTCTGTGCTTGCTTTCTGAAGCTTGTTTCTACTTCAATCATGGCGGGAGGAACTAGCTCTCATTCAAGGGAGCTCGATCAGACGCCTACATGGGCTGTTTCTACTGTTTGTGCTGTTATTATCATAGTTTCTTTAGTTTTGGAGAAAGTTCTTCATAAAGTTGGAGCGGTAAGGATTTTTGTTTTTGGTAGTCAGCAATTTTTTTATGCCCTTTTTATTTTGTTGATTTTGAAGCTCTTATAAGTTATAATGGTGTATTTTTCTTTGGATTATCGACATGGGTTTTGGTAGGATTGAGAAGAGTGGTTATAGTCTTCTTGAATAAAAAAAAATTATGCTGTAGAGGAAATTAAGATATTTGAGTTTTAGTTTTTTCTTTTTTATTTTCTTCTTTACTCTTGTTGTAATTTTTGTTCTTATTTCCATTTTTTTTCTCGACCTGGAGATTTCTGTTATATGGTAGCTTTCGTTTTGATTTCATATGGGGAGAAACGATGAATTTAGGGACCTCAGAAGGGAAACGATTATGTTTTTTTTTTAATGTAAATCTTTCACTTCAATTAGACTTTTTAGTTTTTTTCTGAAATGGTTTTCTTTTGAAAAGACAGATTGGGTTTTAATCTGGTAGTTTGAGTGGGATTTTGGGGGGGGAGATAAAATTGATTGATTGTCATCTTTTCGTTTGTTTTGATCCTTGCTTTCTCTGGAACAATGAGATTTGAAGAAATTAGTAGAAAGATTATTTGGAGACAGAAGAACAGTTTTGGATATGATTTGAGGAATTTTCACTTCCTGGCTTTCTATTTCTTATTGGTTTTAGTCATTTGTGTTTGAATTTTTTGTTCCTCTCTCTCTCTCTCTCTCTCTCTCTCTCTCTCTCTCTCTCTCTCAACTACTTACTGGTTCTTGTTTTTATGCTGTTCTGACTTCAGTGGTTTACAGAAAGGCGCAAGAAAGCTCTGTTCGAAGCTCTTGAGAAGGTTAAAGCTGGTAAACACATATCCTACAATTCTAAACAACAACATGTTCAAGGGAATAACAAAATAGTTTCAATTCTATTGTATTTTCTTTCATTCTGTTTGATCTTCTTTTTCGTTTGATCGACCTGGTATTTTATATCTATATATATATATACGAATCACAAACTATTGACCGATTTTTCTTTAATTCCTTGCAGAGCTGATGATTCTAGGCTTCATTTCTCTAATCCTAACATTTGGGCAGAATTACATTGCCAGAATATGTATTCCCTTGAAGGCTGCAGATACAATGTTACCGTGCACCTATAGAGGGACTACGATGGATGATGAAGAGGAAAGCCATCGGAGAAGACTTCTATGGAATCAGCGTAGGTTTTTAGCTGCTGGTAGCGCAGCTCCTCGTTGCAAGACGGTAAGTGTATCTTGCACTTTGCAAATTTTTAGATATACCGAGTTACAGTGTTTTGCACCCTATAAACTGGATAATAAAGGATATATGTGTTAAGAAAGAAAGATTAACTGAGATGAAGAACACAAATCAAGCACACGGCGATTTATGTCTTTCGTCAATGGTGCCTACATCCACGGATTCACACCCACTTCCACTATTCTCACGAGCTCAGAAAAAAAAGTGTTACAAGAGCAGTCACGGAAGTATGATATATACCATGTAGTTAGGGATACACAAAACAGTAGTGAAATTACTATTTTACGCTTTGATCCCCCCCACCCCCCAATTCAGGACTGGGGCTTTTCCCCCAGACCTCCTCCTTCTGGCAGGGGGCTCTGCCCCCCACCATCGACCGACAGTGTCAATGGCTGGATCATCAGTACTTCCCGAATGCCTCAGTAGCATCAGTCTCCACATAACAATAATATGTTCTCGCATTTTGGTTCCAAGATTTATTATGATATTTGCAATACAAGGACTGTCATGCTACTCAAACTTTAGGAGTATCATTTAGAGTGCTGTAAGAAATAATGTTTGAGTAATTTAAGAATTCTTGACAGACAGACTTCATGTAATTTTTTCAGTCTTTTTCTTTCCCTAAATTTTTGGAATTATGAGTATGAAGTTCAATTTTTCATTCAAACACGTCTTATAGTTTTTATTCTGATTGAGGATTCCTCTTAAATGTCAATCTTTTTTCGACTATAAAAAATGAGACATTTAAAGAAAAAAAGAAAAAAGTAGAAGAATGAGAAAGTTTGATTGAAGCATAAGGCACTTGGCTGATATATGAAACCTTGGAAGGAAATGCGAATTTGATACCTATTTGGTCTAATTATTGGACAAGCATCTTTTGGTTTTGTAAATGAAAACAGTGTGGGAAGATTTTTGGTGATTGCAAAAGTAAGTGCTTTTGTATAGTGAACACATGCTATTTTTCCTACAATTCATGCTTGTACTGAGATTTACATTTTTAGAATTGTACAAAAATTTCGTTTCTTGCATTCAGCAGTTTCACCAAGGCTAATTTAGTTAAGAACTCAACTGCTAGTAGGAGCGGAGCCAGGATTCTATTGTAGGGGTGGG
>JAUPMG010078876.1:0-12914 GCA_031762675.1 Pachysandra terminalis | reverse complement strand
TGAGAAGAATGAATGCCGTATGGCAATCCATGGATGTAAGCGATATTGCCGAACCATGTAAAATCTTGTGTTCTTGTATTGTTCTACCTTATGTCGGAATTCATGTTTGTTGGATCGATGTAGCGCCGCCCGAACGGTCGATTCCTCGGTTTAGGCGAGCGGTTGGAGCATTCTCGAACCTCAAAAGACCTTATCCACCTTCTCCAACACAAATCGGCTATACAAAGAGATCAACGGCTATATTGGCCTAAACCGGTCCTATTTACCGATTTGTGCATCACCAGTACTATGATGAGGTCGGCATAGTAGAATTCTCCTTAAACGAGATAAGCATTCCTCAAACCCTGGCTCTCTACCTATTCATTTACTTCGTCGGGCTAGGGTTTTCACGTTGTGATCTTCACAGGTTCTCTGAAAAGGTTAGATTTTTCTCTTTCCTTCACATTTGATTGTAGTTAAGATATCTCTAATTGTGAAAATTTGATTCTCTTTGTTCCGGTGAATCTATCATTTCTAATTAATCTTTATTCGAAGTTTATTATCTTATTTGCTTGGATCTCGAAATGCCGTGGTTGATGCATTCAAAGTTTTTTTTTGAATTGTTTCTGAATTATATGCTTTGATCTTCCCGTAAGCGAGAGATTCTGTTAGGATCATCTCGTATGCCAGCTATGGATCTGCTAGCTGTGAAGCCGACCGCTACTACTTTCGTTATTATAGTTAGTTTCCCTTTTTGCATTTAGAGATCTATTGAGATCTCTTGATTGTAGGAGAATAATCGGAATAGACCCCTTGACTGTAGGAGAAGAATTATTATAAATAGGAAGGTCTTGTACTGGGACGAGGATCGATTTATTGAATAAAGTTGCTTGAGTGTGGTTGACGAACCGGTAATTCTTCTTTTATCTCTGTTTCTATTCTGATCCTAACATTTGGTAATAGAGCCACATCATGGTGCGTCGTAATGCACAGAACCAAGATGATTTTCAAGTTCATAGAGATGAAACTAGCAATCAGATCAAAGTGTTGCAGGAATCCTTACGCACCATTGCAGACAAATAGAATGACTTTCAAAAAGTCATTCTTGAAGAGTTAAGGCAGCTACGTAGGGGATCAAAGCAACCTGTTCAAACTGATGGAGCAGGTTCTTCATCTCATACTGCCTGTCCCCATCAGCCATCCATGGTGGCACGACCCTTGAAGTTGGTCTTTCCAATTTTCAACGGCTCCAAACCCTTAGATTGGATCTCTCGTGCTGAACGGTACTTCTGTTATCATCACACCCCAGACGCACAACGTGTTGAGATTGTCTCTTTTCATTTGGATGGTGATGCCACTCCGTGGATGGACTGGTATGAATCTAAGAATATTAATATATCATGGTCTGATTTTATTGATGCTATTGTGGCTCGATTCGGGCCCTCTGTTTACGAAGATTTCCACGGCGCCTTGACCAAGCTCTGCCAGGTCAGCTCTGTACATGACTATCAAACAGAGTGCGAACGCTTGGCTTGTCGAGCGCACGATTGGATCGATGACCAGTTGAAAGGTTGTTACATCAGCGGCTTTCGAGATGAACTTCGTCACGAGGTTCGATCATTTCAACCGGCAACTTTATATGCAGCTATTGGCTTAGCACGAGTACAAGAGGAAAAGCTCCTCAATAGTCGAACCGTTTCCCGTTGGGCAAGCCCACAACCCATATCTACTAGTGTTGCGCCTTCATCATCTCTTCCTTCCATCCGCAGGTTGACCCCATCTGAAATTCAAGACCGCTGTGACAAAAATCTTTGCTTTACTTGTGATGAACCATTTCGACCCGAACATAAGTGTAAGAAGCCACAGCTCCTTCTCATGGATGGTAATGGGGTGTCGGAATATGAAATTGAAGTTGAATATGATTGATGTCATTCCCTAGCGATTCCATGAATTTTGGGCCAGAGGACAGGCCGATCTTACGGGGGATGGATGTTAGGATCATCTCGTATGCCAGCTATGGATCTGCTAGCTGTGAAGCCTACCGGTACTGCTTTCGTTATTATAGTTAGTTTCCCTTTTTGCATTTAGAGATCTATTGAGATCTCTTGATTGTAGGAGAATAATCGGAATAGACCCCTTGTCTGTAGGAGAAGAATTATTATAAATAAGAAAGCCTTGTACTGGGAAGAGGATCGATTTATTGAATAAAGTTGCTTGAGTGTGGTTGACGAACCAGTAATTTGTCTTTTATCTCTGTTTCTATTCTGATCCTAACAGATTTGTGCGTTTTCATATTCAAATTCGATCGTAGTCATTTAGTATGAATCTGGCGTCTTCTCGTGCTTCCACGAAATCGAGTAACCACATCAAATTCTGGTATATGGGTATTATACCAATCCTCAAGGGAGGTTTGTAGAAGCTTGATTGATATTTTAATCGACCCGGATCCGAGTTGTTATGGGTCGGAGTGGAACAATCCTCAAGGGAGGTTTGTAGAAGCTTGATTGATGTTTTAACCGACCCGGATCCGAGTTGTTATGGGTCGGAGTGGAAGTCAAAGGTTGACCGTTACTGGAAAGGGCATTCCCATTTCCTCGAAAGATCTGTGTTTGGTAGCCTAACACGTCTTTTTAGTTGAACAGATTTTGCAGGAAAAAAAGAAGAAAAAAGAGTTATCTTCAAGCTTTTGCGGAATCTCTCGCTTTGACTCCCAATCAACGTTTCTCCTTCAGAACCCTAAAATATTTTTTTCGAAACCCTGGAAACTTGTCTCCTCTCTTATTTTAGGTATATCTTCAGCAGTCCATCTCGGTTTTTTTTTTTTTTTTTATTACCCAATTCTTATATTAATTAAGAATCTGTGATGTTTCAGCTAGCAAGGTTTTGGTTCTTTTCAGATCGAAGCCATGCATGCAGCGTTGAGCTCTGGAATTCATCTCCGTAATACGAGTCATAATTTCTCCTTGTAAGTTGTTATAATTTATCGTGATTCTGATTTTTCGTTTTACTGCTTTTGAAAGGATTGTTTGCTTTATTTATTGATATGTAGATCATTACAGACGGTTTGCAATGAATTAAGTGTAGGTTGATCATGGCTGGTTGATTTGATTTGTATGTATCTTGTTGATTTTCACAAATAACAAGACTTTATTAATTTATTGTTATATGAACTCTAAGTCAAATTAAACAATTAGGTTCACTATAGACGAATTTGAAACTCTGTTGAATGAACTGTGAAGATGTTCTTCGAAGTTAGAATGCAGGAAATCATTATCAGGAGTTCTATGTGAAACAATTGCCCCATTTGGATAACCTTATCTTACAAAGTCTTTAAATTTAATAATTGTTGGACAAGAAAGGTTATGAAATATGGTTACAGAATGCTAGATTAACACACAATAGCGATGAACAAAGGCCCATTCAAAAGAAATACTAAGACATACCTTGATTCATTGATCCAAGCTCTAGGTAGTCCTTTGATTTTGATGAGAAAAGCTTCTTGATCCGTGATCTCCCACTCCCACTTCTTGTTTCTTGTTTTCCAAGCCTCTTCCTTCCACTTAGGTTACTCGCTCTCAAAATATTTGGTGGGATGAGAAGAGACTACAATTCCTTAATGGGGAAATGGCTCTACATGGGCTATGTAGCTCTACCATCTTCAGTCAAGATATTAAATGAAGAGCGAGCACTGCACTTATATCTATATACGGACATGCCATCTACATTTTATAATGATCATTATACCCTTCACCACATCAACACCTTAATTCACTCCTTAATGCCGTGATCGAAACTTGCTTTACATAACGATTAACCCATCTTTACTTTAGTGTGAAACAACACTGTTACTGCCACGCCCACAAAAAATATAACACAGAATCTACCTTGCTTTCTATGGGTTATCTCCTACCCATTCATTGTCTTTTTTTTTTGATCTCCTACCCATTCATTGTTAAGTTCTATTCACTATAAGTCCCTCGCGTTTAGTGATATCGATCGCTTGGCAAGCTCTGTGGTCTACTTGATTAGTACCTTAGATTTAATCAATGGAGCTACAATTTTTTTCTGCCCTTCTTCTTTTGGCAGGTCAGGTTCTCATCCCCAATCTATCATATCTGCTAGCTTCCATCGAACTGGAGGATCACAAAATTTTGATAAGTCTCCAGTTAAGGGACTGCTCATCCCATCATCTGATTCAGCTGATAGAAGAAATGGGATTCTTGGAGGATCACACCTTTATGGCCCTGTTCAGAAGAGAAATCTAGCTGGGCAAACATTTTTCTCTGCTGGAGTATATACACTTGGTGACAGTGTTCTAGAGTCTGCTACACATGCTGCACATGAAAAGGTTGGCGTGCTGCTCCTGAATCTTGGAGGACCGGATACGCTTCATGATGTTCAACCATTTCTCTTCAATTTATTCGCAGATCCAGTATGTTTATTTCTTCTCGTCTCATCTTATTGTACATATTGTTTTCATAATTAATTGCAAACTTTTAGGATTAAACCAATAACTCTAATTATTTGAACAGGATATTATACGACTCCCCAGGCTGTTTCAATTTCTCCAGAAACCATTGGCACAATTAATTTCAGTTCTCAGGGCTCCAAAAAGTAAAGAAGGGTATGCCGCCATAGGTGGTGGGTCACCTTTGCGGAAAATAACAGACGAGCAGGTAACAAAATACTTAGATTTTTTGCATTAAGTTGACTTTTGGTATTATGGAGTTATCAAATTGCATGAAAATTGCTAAGTTGTTCAGGGGGGGAACAATTTTCAGGACATCTGGTGAAAATCTCTTTTGTGTAATATTATCTGTACTATGTGTTCAATAGTTTGAGATGTTGCAGGCACATGCACTTAAAATGGCTTTGCAAGAAAAGGAAATGCCTGTAAATGTCTATGTTGGAATGCGATACTGGTACCCATTTACTGAGGAGGCAGTTCATCAGGTAAGTCCAGTTTTTTATGTTAAACATCATTAGCCTTTTGTACCAATGTTAATTTATCTTTCTAGCAATCTTTGTATAGTTTTTCATCTGCCTTTTCTTCTTTTTGTCTTTTTTAAGTTTTTTCTGTCTAATTATTATTCAGTGATACTCAATGATATAGGACAATCATATATTTGCATGCGTTTCCAGTTCATGTTTGTTCATACTCACTTGGAGTTTAGGTATATGAACTTTAGTTTTTCAGTAGGCCTACTTAGGAATAGTTATTCAAAATTCATGAAGAAGCTTATATAAATTTATATATATATATATATAGCTTTGGGGTTATATCTTGCAATTAAAATAATGCTTTCCTTCTGATAAATAAAAATCTGCCAACTTAATCATTAGCAAGGATGATTTATGGAGAAACTTTCAGGACAATAATTATCTCGATAAGAATGGTTGTCAGTCATGGAGCCTGAGTTGCTTCCCACAATTAAAGATTGTTAAAATGATGAATGGTGATAGATGTTCATTGTGTGTATTTTGGTTGACAGGAAAAATCATCCTGGTTCTATGTTTTTCTTTGGATAAATTAGTAGTCTACTGGCACATCACTTGGTTCCTGGGCTTACTTTAGATGCAAATACCTTTTCCTTCAAAGCGGCGGTTTTGCTTGTTATAGGGTTTAATTCATTGATAAACATGTAGCCTGGGACTTCAGCAAGAAATTTAGGTTTAGATGTTTCGCTTCAATAGTAAGCTCAGTTGGAGACAACTATTTGTGTATTTTGATGTGTTAAAATTCTCTTGTAAACAAACCTGCCATTTTTATATATTAAATAAAAATGCAATACTTTATTTTTTGGCCTTCACTTGTGCATTTTAGAGTTTTAATGAATCTTTTATCTTAACTTGCTTTATCGACAAGGGCTTGAGTTCATTGATGTGGATTTTACGGTCATTTATTGAAATAGCGAAGCTTTAACCGAATATGCATTTTTCTCTTTCTTTTTTTCTCCCATGTGTGTGCTTGTTTAACGTATCTGTGCTTTCTGTAACAGATAAAAAGGGACGGGATTACTAGCCTTGTTGTGCTGCCACTCTATCCTCAGTATTCCATCTCTACGAGTGGGTCAAGTATCCGCCTTCTCCAAAATATCTTCAGGTGAAGTACTCCTCCATTTTAGTTTGTAAACTCCATTTCTCCTGAGCTCTTAGTTGAATATTTTTTATCCTTGTCTTCCCAATTAAACTCACTGAATTTGGATCATCTGCCAGGGAAGATGCATATCTGTCAAAGTTACCAGTCTCTATCATAGAATCATGGTATCAACGTGAAGGTTATATTAAGTCAATGGCTTACTTGATAGAGAAAGAGCTACAGAGTTTCTCTAAGCCTGAGGAGGTAGGTAGCTTGCTCAAGTTTTTGTAACTTGGTGTTCTTGATGGACAAGTTCAATGTACATTGCATTCACTTGTTTTTGATTCATTTGTTTGATCTTGATGATGTTCTAAGTGGGTTGCTTATGTTTGTTGTCGGGCAGGTCATGATATTCTTCAGTGCACATGGGGTACCGGTTAGCTATGTTGAAGACGCTGGAGATCCATATAGAGATCAGATGGAGGAGTGCATCTGCTTGATTATGCAAGAGTTAAAAGCTAGAGGGATTAACAATGAGCATACTCTGGCTTACCAAGTGGGTTTAAATTTGAGGTTTTTTTTTTAATTTTTATTTTTACATCCATTCTTGGCATGGCTTTGGACTGTTTCCGCATCATCGAGTATAATCACATTCTACTCATATTGTCCTTAGTGTACTCACATTCTACTCATATTGTCCTGTAACTCACCGATCATTGAACTCTTTTTCATCAGAGCCGAGTGGGGCCTGTACAATGGTTGAAGCCTTACACAGATGAAGTTCTTGTTGAGCTTGGCCAGAAAGGTGTGAAGAGTCTACTAGCCGTTCCAATAAGGTACTTTATGTCTTAAATATCTTGGTAATATCTAGTCCATGTTTTAAATTTCTTGGTAGCTTGGCATAATAATAATGTATGGATGCTACACAAGTAAAATCTCTGGATGCTTAATTTCATGTTTTTGATTTGACTAAAATTTTTAGATTATTTGAACTCTCATTCACTGAAAGTTGTGTTATTTCATCGCACATTCCAGCTTTGTAAGCGAGCACATAGAGACTCTTGAAGAGATTGATATGGAGTACAAGGAGTTGGCTCTTGAATCCGGCATTGAGAACTGGGGCCGTGTTCCAGCTCTGGGATGCACGTCTTCCTTCATCTCTGATTTGGCAGATGCAGTAATAGAGGCCTTACCTTCGGCAACAGCTGTGTCAACGTCAAACAGCTTATCTGAAGAAGATGACAACGATATATTAAGAAACGCTATCAAAATGTTCTTTGGTTCAATCTTAGCATTCGTTTTACTCTTGTCGCCGAAAATGATTTCGGCATTTAGGAATTACATGCTCTAAAGGGACAGTGAGAGGAAATTTTTGTCAATGATACATACATTGAATTACAGGCCAAGCATAGTAGCGACCAAGTATAGAATGTTTTTGGAATATATTTTGTAAACAACCAATGTTGACATTGAAGTGCAAGCATTCAAAGTTTGTTATGAATATGGTACAAGTGCAATTAATGAAAAACAGGGTGAACCTTTCCTGCTTTAAATATACACGATGGCCAATTTTGTCAATAACTTGAAACTTTTTCTGTTCTTGGTAGAAATAGTTGGCACCCAGATTTTGATCTGGTTGCTTACAGAGTTTAATATTAAGGGCCCGTTTGGTGGACATTTCTACAAATAGAAAGGCTTCAATATGAAGGGCTTTGTTAAAAGGGACTTTGGATTAAAACTTTTGGTTAAAAGTTATGTTTGGTGAGAAAAAGTATAAAAGGATACTCTTTGTACATAATTTTAAACTCAGTACATATTTTTTATCTTTTTAAAAAATATGTAATAGAAATGAAAAGGTTAATTTGCAATTGTCTCATCAACATGGACTTCCTGAAGAAGCACTTCCATCCAAAACAGCTTTCAAAAATGTCACGAAACACCCATGCATTAAGGTAGGAGACCCTTTTAGGTCTAAGAAGGGCTTCCTGGTCCATAAAAAGCGATATTTTGCTACGATTTTTTCGAAGTCTTTTTAAGTGTTTTCTCTCTCTCAAGGAGTTTGGAAACAATATATTGGATACATTATCTTCAAAGGCATACTCAAAATTGTCTAAAAATAATTCAAAAGCAGAAGCACATGCAACTTTCATCAAGTTAAGAGGGAACTGAAAGGAATTACCAAATTGGCAGATTATTTTGGCCACCAAGATGTTCTGCTGAATCGTCGGCCATTTAAGTTCTCCAATAAAAACAAAACTTCAGCGAAAAATTAGGTCAGTGACTCAAATCACCCTAATGACAAGCTGCTTATAAATTCAAACCGACAAGAAAGTTTTATCAAAGCGGTTGCCGTGCTCAGACAAAGTAACCGGTGAAAGTAAATCCTCTGCCCACAATCTCACCAGCACAGAACCAGCAAAACCACTCCAGTTCATATAAAGCAGTAATGCCGACATGTTCAACCTTTAGCTCTTGCATGTTCTTCCACAACTGCTTGACATAATCAAGTTCCTTCCAGGCTGATTCGTAGCATCCAGGAATACTGTAGAGACAAACAATGTCATATTACTACAAATGCAATTTACATGTATGCATAATTATAATAGGCTGTTTCACTCTAACTTCTTGGTGTGACATGGCGGCATCATACTTCATTTTGATTAGATTCTCAATCATGTAACTTACAATTCAACTTCCAAAAGAACAAACATATGTTGAACAAAGTAGACTCCAAGAAGAATATACTTGTTTGCAGTTCCAATATATCTATTCAGAATTTTTATTTTTTTGCTTGCATGGTTTTCAATGTCGTCGACACGTCGCGACATGTTGACCATTTTGAAATTTGCGATACGAAATTCATGGGAAATCGTGACATGAAGGAAAAACTATATTTTTGTAAAAAAACCCTATAAAATTATGAAAACAGTTATTCCCCCCCCCCCCCCGATGTCGCGATATGTCTCAAGTCTTACCAGTTTGCGACATGTCTTACGACATTGACAATGCAAACCTTGCATGCCAATACCCAACACATGTGTGTAAATATGTAACTGTTTTAGCAGAAGCCAAAGTTGTACCAAAACCAAGGCCTAAGCCATGACTAGGATATTCAGGAAAGGAACATGATGACATCTATATTTGGGGAACATGTTGCAAAGACAAGGTAAAGAAAATAACAAAGTATCCACATAATTTCAATTATTTAATTGAAAACAAAGGTAATAGAATTATAGAACATGTGCAGGTGCTTTGAAATACATTAAAAGGGAACAATTGAACATGACCAACACAAAAACATTCAATCAATTGTGCCAAATAGAACACTTTGACTGGACTTCCAAAGGCAGAGTATAATCAGATAACAGAAAGCACCATTTTAATACGATTGAGGAAGCATTCATCTGCCTCATAGAATGCAATCAATTCCTGACTCACTTATTAACCTTCCACCATGATGTCAGTACAACTCTTTTTGTGGTTCAGAACATTATCCTTAATCCAAACTGGGATAACAATACTTGTGACTCTGTTAGCCATTTGTTGAATTTTTTAAACTGGAGCTTCTCCCTTGACCTAGGGGTGTACAAACGGGCCGCTTGGGCCGGCCCGAAATGAAAGCGCACGGGCTGCGCGTGCTTCGTGCTTGGTACGGCTCAACCCTGCCCGATAGATTTTCGAGCCGTGCCCAGCATTTGGGACCCTAGGCCTGGCACGGGGCAGGCGAACCTAATGGCGCGGGCCGTGCCATGCCAGGCCCAGCACGCAACAAAGCTGCTGGGCAACCCAGCACGACTAGAACAGGTTTTTCTTCAATTTTTTAAAAAAAATTATTTTATCTTTAATCTTGTTAAGTATAACGTATACTTATATAATAATAATATAAATACTAGTTCCAAATATATAATTATACAACTTGTAAGTATATATATATAGTCACAGACTTATTATATAAGTTAATTGTTAAGTTATAAAAATCTACTTACAGTAAATTGGATAACAAAAATTGAAAACAAATACAATATTCACTTTATTAATTATTTCAAAATTTGAAAAATTACAAATTGTATGAGATAAGAAACTTCACCAGTATAGCATGAGTACATCCCAACTAGGTTAATTGGCATCCACTAATGTATCTATCATTTGCAATAAATAAATAATCTCAAATGAAAAAAAAAAAAAAAACTAGCCGGCCAAAACTAATTATTGAGGTTATTTTGGCCATTTTACAAAAAATAACTCAATTCCGGCCAAAACTAATCGTTTCCGGTAAAAAAATTAGCCGTTTCCGGCAAAAGTCCGGCCAAAAACAGCTAGTTTTGGTCGGAAAGGGTCCGACCATGCCGGAACAGACCACACGTGCCGATCTGTCCTTGCCCGGACCGTGCTTAAGCGGTCCCGTTCTCGTGCCAGGCCCATGCCTCTGCGCGGGCCGTGACGTGCCGGGCCCAGGCACATGCGGGCCATGCCGAGATTCAGGGGCACGCGGGCCTCTGCACGTTTGTACTTCCCTACCCTGACCTACCATAATGCATCCAACAAAGCATGGTTTCAAATATCGTCCAATACTGATACATATCACCCAATATGTACCGTCATTACAATGAACCGGATGAGTTATATATGCAATCTGGAAGACAAGTGATGCACCTAAGCATTAGAGGGTTTGTACCAGGTATAGGTGTGTATGAGCTGAGTTATCATCAATACTCAGCACACATAGTTAAATATGATACTAGGCTGCTATTTAATCCTGCCATTTTATCACTTATCCCTATCCAGTTGCATCTCTTTCTTCTGAAAATCTTAAATTTTCACTTCTCATTACCTCCAGATAGCTGCCATTTCTATGATGTTAAGTATCCTTAGCTCTGAAATCCCAAGTTTTTGATCCTTTGCTACTTGGGCTATTTCTATGATGTTAAGTATTTGAAGCTCGGTAGCATGTCCTGAGAGCACATCATTTTTACCAATTTCGATAGCTACTCGGTAGATGCCGAATGTCCTACCGAGAGTCTCGGTAGCATGTCCCAAGAGCAAATAGTTTTTGCTGATTTCGGTACCTAATTCGGTAGCTGCCGAGGCTGCTGCCGAACATGTAATTTGAGCCAAAATCTGAGTTTTTGACTAGGGCTTTGTATCACTAATCAAACCTATTGATTTCTAAGGTTTTAATCACCCAAAAAAATCTCTAAAACCTATACATAAATCCCAAACAACATATACACTAAACTTGTTCATTCTCATGGATCTAACAAGTAATCATCCAAATATAAATCATTGATTCCAAACATAAACAATATTCATAAGAACTCATAACACACATAGAACATAGCATCATAAGTGAACATGGAGATCAACAATATAGCATTATTCCTTCTTTGTTTCTAAAGATCCTTGGTCTAATCATGCTCACATACCAGAATACACAATCGACTATATCTATAGCATCGAGATAATACATAAAATCAAACACCGTAAAAACACAAGAATCCCTACCTCGTTTGTGTAGAGTTGATCTAGGTCTATTACAACAACACGAATCACCCAGATCTTCTTCTTCTTCTTCTTCTTCTTCTTCTTCTTCCAAAAACCAGATCTCTGCAAACCCTTTTTCCTTATCTTCCTTGATCGTATGAAACACACTTTCTCTCTCCTTAGATCATTACGTGTGTTAGTCGGAGAACTCATTAACTCCCTCTCTCTAATTCAAATTAAATTGAAAAGTCTACAATACCCTTACCTTGTTCATTGGGCTTATTCGGCCAGCCCACTTGTGTCCAATTAATTGTGTTATGTTGGATCCAAGCCCAATACACCTAATTCACAAAATAACACAATTAAATCCTTAACTTTTCATATTTACACATAGGTCCAATCCAGCCCCCATATATATCAATTAAATCTCAAGGCTTTAATTAAGATTAACTACCATTTAATAATTAAATTAAATGGTAAGGTCAGGGTCACTACAAGGTGTCGGTTGTTTAAATCCAAACCATCTTTGCCTACTCTTTCATTTTATCAATCTCTTGGATTAATGTAAGATACTCTTAGGTATGTTCATTCCTTACTTATCTTTCCTAGTTTTTTCGCACATCTATCTCAACAACGATGCTTCTTTTTGGCCCAATATTCTAACAATCTCCAAAGCCTCCACATTTGGAAGTCCCTTCACTATGAACATGGCAGAACTAAATGGAACTTCTCCAGTATGAACCACATGTGCATATTCTCATCATTTTATTAATAATATAAAAATGACCACATGTTTTCCCTCCAGTCCCACCCAATTAACAGATAAGTATCAAGAAGTTAGCTACTGTCCAGCATGCTTCAATTGAATACCAAGAAAATAGATATATGACATACCAATAATCATCAATTTGATTAATTATCAACAAAATTAACTTGTCAAGTTTCTTGAACCAACTCAATAAGCCTATCAACAACAAATATTCATGAGCCATGAGGCTATTGACTGAATAATGAACGAATAAGACACTACTAATGACATGAAGTCATAAATAGGGTATACCAGAACTCTAATTTTGTTCTGATTTTTTTTCTAATATGAGTTCTTCCGCACGTGCAAACACTTCTGTGTCCTACAATTCTGTGCTTGAGGATTTTTCCAATCCTTATTTTCTTCATCATGGAGAAAGCCCTGGTTCGATCTTGGTCTCTCAGCCTTTGAATGGTGAGAACTATTATACGTGGAGCAGATCAATGTTGACAGCTCTCAATACCAAGAATGAGACGGGGTTCGTGGATGGACGTTCTCTCGACCTCAAAATCAATCTGATCCACTGTATATTCTGTGGTTTCGTTGCAACAACATGGTCCTTTCATG
>JAUPMG010078865.1:0-12914 GCA_031762675.1 Pachysandra terminalis | reverse complement strand
AGAAATAATTTAATTAATTTAATAATTTTTCTCCCTTCAGTCCTTGAGGTTCGACACCCTCAAAATAGTCCTATCTGCAAAGATTCGTCCTATTGCGAGTGGTTAATTATTATTGACACACATCAGATACCTACCTAAAATCCCCACAAAAATCAGTTCTCGGGACATTCTACCGAGCATCGATAGAAGACCTACCGAGAAGCTCGGCAGGACACTCGGTAAATACCGAGTTCCTACAGAGGTCCAAATAGACCCAAATTTTAAGAAAAGATCCCTGGTTGAGTTGTGCACATGCCTACATAGTTGGTTTGTGTGCAAAAGTCCTAGATTTTGTCGAATCTTGAAAAGTATAGGAAAATGTCTTAAATTCAGGATTATTGGACTGATTTGAATGGAACATGAGGTGATATCGATTCGAGTGATTTGCATATGATTATAGGACCTCAAAATAGGATCAGAATGATTAGAAATAGTTACGTAGGACTTTATTGGTTGAATGGTACTTATGGCATCAAATGTTGACTTATGGTTGACTTGTGTTTGACTTATGTTGATTTGTGTTTGACTATGATAATGAATGACTTAAATGGTATGAGGGTACTGTGAGTATTCATGATTGTGAATGTTGTTTGTGTTTGAGTGATTGAATAACTTGAATTATGATCATTGATAGATGTGCTTCCATCGTGGGTGAAAATTCCTAAAGGAAATGCATGGTATGAGTGTATTCCACTGTGGGTGAAAGTCCCTAAAGGAAAGGTCTATACATGTGTATTTCCACCGTGGGTGCAAGTCCCTAAAGGAGAAGTCTGGTTACAGGTGAGCTTCCTCCGTGGGCGAAAGTCCCTAAACGGAATGTGAATATATTGGTGTATTCCATCGTGAGTGCAAGTCTCCTAAGGAATAAGAATGATGGCTTTCCTCAGTGGGTGCAAGTCCCTAAAAGAATGGGTTACTGATATAGGTGTGTTTCCACCGATGATGAAAGTCCCTAAAGGAATGGTACAGGTGGCTTCCTCCGTGGGTTAAAGTCCCTAAAAGAATGGTTGTTACTGGTGTATTCCACCGTGAGTGAAAGTCTCTTAAGAAATAGGAATGGTGGCTTCTGCCGTGAGCGCAAGTCCCTAAAAGGATGGGTCGTATGGTCGTGAGTTGGATTGAGAACGTAATTGGGCTAGGCCTGGTTACACCCTGCATTGCATTGTACTTCATTTCACTTCATGCTTGCATCATACACTTGCATTGCATTGCACATATGTTTGACTGTTGTGCATATTCATTATGACTTGCTTGAATTGATTGTGATTGTGATTGGGTCGCATTGGTCGTAGCAAGGTGGGACTTTGTGGTTATTGGTTGTAGCATGGTGGGACCATGTGGTTGATTGGCCGCAGCATGGTGGGACAATGTGGTGTTTGTTTGTGAACATAGTGAGGCTATGTGATTAATATGATATTTGTTGTTTGGTTGATAGGTCGTAGCATGGTGGGACCATGTAGTGTTTGTTGTGAACATAGTGAGACTATGTGACTAGTGTAATAATTGTTGTTTGTGTTGCATGGTGGGACCATGTGTATGCATGTATATTTGGTTTTGGAACGTGATGGGACCCTGTAGAATCTGTTTAAACATGATAGGATCATGTGGGTAGTGCTGACATAGTGGGACTATGGGATTTGTGAACTGTTAACCTGTTATTACATGATGTTGTATTGTTTTCATGTGAATAGAGATTTCATATGATGATTGTGGTACTATTATGTGAGATTTTAGTATGATTTTAAGTATGACTTACATTTGACTGTGATATTATATGATGGTTGAAATGCATGAAATAATCGTATACTTGTGCATGCATAAAAGTTGATATTGTAGTATCGTTGGATTTCTCTACTAGGTTTCGGCAGATCTTTATCTCTACAGGAAATCAGTTCGTCTGATCCTGGCTAGCTGCTGGAGAGGAGATTTTATGTTTAAGATGTTTTTGCTTAGAGACTACTTTACTTTTATTTTGGTTTTATTTGGTTTGAGACCCAATGTGGGCATAAACTTGTAACAGAGGTTTTTTTATGTTTTCTTTATTTGTGGGTTGTTAGCTCGACTTACTTTTTGGTGAGCTATGGTTTTAATTTTATAAGAGACTTCTGTTGTTGATTCATTGTTGAGACTCTAATTCAACTAGTATTGGGTTGATTACGTGGCTGGTTATATGTATCCACGTGGTGGATCCGAAGGTCAGTTCCTTGGAATCCTCGAGATCCTATATCTCGGATTGTGGCGCGACAATCCCCTCTCTCTCTCTCTCTCTTTTAGTGCATTTACTCACTATTGTCTTTTACCTATTAAATTCTCAGATTTTGAGCTTTCAGTCCTTGGGCTTTAATGGAGGATATATTATGCAATTTATAGGGAATTTAGCCTCTCAAAATAGGACAAATGTCACTCAGTCAAATGTCCAGAGATGAACTTATAAATATCTTCATGCATTAAACATATCCTAAATGCCACGTGTATTTCAGCACAGCTAAGTTATTTCCAGAAAGAGGGATGAGTCATTCAAATCTTCTAAACTTGCTCTGTGATAGGTTGCTTTCGACTTGAAGTACACAGATTGGATGACACGTGTTACATGCAAAAAGATCTAAAAACAACGTTTCCATTCATGCCGCCATTCCAGATAAGACAAAACCCCATTTAGATAAGTTATACAGCCGATTCTATAAGTAGCTGAGGTTTTATTACGTGTTGTCTATTCTGAGAAATCCGTCTTAATCAAACTTTAAGGAGTCACTTCAATGTCATAAATACCTTTCTGAATTCGTATATCTCGAGGGAACTCCCTTTGACGGCTATTTTCCTTCGAAGGAAGCCAAAATAACACTATATTTACAAGGTGACCAGTATATTCTCGAGTTACCTATATAGAAAACTCGAAGTTGTGCGTCTCAGCAGAGAACTCGTTTTCATGATCAATAGTCCCTATAAAGAAGAGCTTACTTTGGAATTATTTAAGGTTTATAGCTACAGTAACCAATCCGAGTGCCTTCAATTTAAATGAAATCATAAGTAAATATGTTCCTTTGTGAGTTCCTTTGAAGAAAAGAGAGAGGACATTTCTCAAAGTACGTAGGAAACCTATCTTCAAGAAATACTTCAGGAGATGGCGTGAATTCGACTTCTAAAGCTCTTTCCACTAGGGATTTGCTTTTAGAAGTCAAAATCTATCCAAAATATAACTCGAAGTCAATTCCTAAGATGAATAAGAGTGAGTTCGAGTCTTCCTTTGTAATTCGGATGCATAAAAGAGTGCATTCGAGGGAGTAAACCCAATCTTTGTCCTTCGAAGGGGACAAAAGTCTTAGTCTTTTTTAGGATGACAGGCACTTAGTCCTTTGAGGATGACTAACCCTTGACGAATTGACCATCTCAAGGTGCTTAGCCTCGAATTCACTTTAGTACGAGGAAATATACCTCCTTCGAGTTCACCATCTGGAGGTGGTTAGCCTTCGAATTCACCATCTGGAGGTGGTTCGCCTTGAGTTTGCCTTCGAATTCACATTTAGCAGGAAGAAATATACCTGCTTCGTGTTCCTTTTAAGACAAAACAAGATAAATGGTCCTTCGAAGTCTATATATATTATCCAAGAGTGACATCTCGAGTTAGAAGGCATAAAAAGTTCTCTCGAATAACTCTCTTCAAACAAATGACCTTTGAAATGTAAATGTAAAGCAATAAAATCACTTGAAGTCTATGTATCTGATCCAAGAGTGACATCTCGAGTTAGAAGGCATAAAAAGTTCCCTCGAAGAACTCTCTTCAAACGAATGACATTTGAAATGTAGAGGTAAAGCAATAAAATCACTCGAAGACTCTTCTAAAGAATGAGTAGATGTGATTTCGAGATTTTTTTTTTAAGTTTCACATATTTGAGAAGTCCATTAGGGGTAGCATACCCTTGTATCTGTCCTTCGAGAGGAATAAGGTCCTTCAGAAGGAAGGGAAAATCCTTATTCCTTCGGTCATTCAGAAAGCAGTCATATTCCATAAGGAATTCAAATCCTTATCGTTTTGAACATTCAAAAAGGAAGTTAGCCCGTGTTTAGTTATGTTTGAGACACGTGGCGTTCCCCCACAAGTTGGAATTCAATGCATGCGGCTATACCTACTAAACGTACACACGTGCTTTTAAAACAGTACTACCACATGTTTAGCAGAATTAATTAGACCCCCGATTACCCATATTAAGTAATTTATTATGATACTGATATAATTTTATAATATATGTTAATTTATAAGGTTACTTAAGTAATTTTATAATTTAAAGAACACATTTTTTCAGTCCGCCCCAAATCCAATCTGTATTCAATTCGATTAGAATCTGACATGTAAGTGAGAAAAAAATAAAAATGAAATTGTTTCTCTTGTGATCCGGTTCCCTATCTCTGTTTTTATAATTAAATGATGTTTAAAGTTGTGGAAACGAGCTGTAATTTAAAAATTTTTAAATTATATTCAAATGAAGCTTTAAACTCCGTCAACTCGTAAAAGAAGAGAATGTCCGTCAACTATCCTGTGGAGATGCTGATGTTTTAGGTTGTTAGCAGAGTGTTAACACGGTTTTCTAGAAGCTACCACAACTACTTGGAAGTGAAGTGGATCCAGAGTTCGTTTTTGTGTGGGGGTCCTTTGACGTACGATGAAGTCATCCACAACAAAGCGTCCTTTTCATTTATAGTTGCAAGACCTCTTCAACTGTCGTTTGGACAGTAGGACATGGACAGTCCGACAGATAATATATCTTTCTGAACCGTGTCAACTATGCGTACAGTTGGTAGCCACGTCTATCTCCCAGTTATAAAACTAAAACCTCCCCTTCCTCTGCCCCCACCAACTTCAAATCCAATTACCCAAAATATCTATCTATTTGAGTCTGAGCGAAATGCAGAACTCCAAGAGGACCAGACAAGACGAAATCCAAACAAGTCAACCGTCTTCCTCACTCCGTCTGACCCAAGAACAGGAGATTTCCTTCATAGTCTCTGCTCTTACGCACGTCATCTCCGGCGACTTTGAGGGCTTCCGCTCACCGCCGGCAGCAGCAGAAAGCGCCAGCACGTTTTCCCCTGTAACAAGCAGCTCCGGAACTCCCCAAGGGGATTTGATTTTGCCCCTCTTTGATTCAATCCAATGTTCATTCTGCAAGTTTGATGGCTGTCTGGGTTGCAATTTCTTCGCGCCGTCTCAGGGAGAGAAGAAGAAGAGAAAGAAGAATTACAGAGGGGTTCGACAGAGGCCGTCGGGGAAATGGGCTGCGGAGATTCGGGACCCCAAACGAGCTGTTCGGGTATGGCTTGGAACCTTCGATACGGCTGAAGATGCTGCTCGGGCTTACGATAAGGCCGCCATTGATTTCCGTGGCGCTCGAGCGAAGCTCAATTTCCCTTTTCCCGATGTGGGTTCTCAAGATCAAAGTTCGCAACCGGATTATCAGAACCCGATAGAAACAGAGAAGATACCCACAGAAGCAAGTGGAAGCAGCTTAGCACAAGACGAAGAGCTCTGGGACGAAGACGAGCGTCGAGATTGGATGATCTTGGATAGCGTTGTTGGGGAATTTCCCAGCTCCATTGCTTCTTATCAAGACACTGAAACAGCCCATCTTTTCCATTTGGATTATCCTTCGTGACTAGAACACAAACATTTCGATTCTGGATTGGCTTTAAGCTCGTCTTATCTCCTCCCCGTCGCCATTTTTAGTGATAGTTCAGCTTACATTTTCATTTTTGGAAAGAGAAATTACACGATTTATCTCCCTTTATCCAGATTCAATCTTCTCCTTTATTTTTTTTATTTTATTTTTCCTCTGAGAAGAATGTATTATTTGATTGATGCGTTTAATAAAAAGGACTTTTTGCAAAAAAAAATTGAAAACAAACATTAAAATTACAAAGTCATTGGAAAAAAATAAAATATTAGCAAAAGAGTTAAAAGTCACTTTTTCAAAGTCATTAGAAAAAATAAAATATTAGCAAAAGAGTTAAAAGTCACTTTTTCAAAGTCAGTAGAAAAAATAAAATATCAGCAAAAGAGTTAAAAGTCATCTTTTGAAGTTTCACCTTCCCAAATTACCCCCTCACTCAAACATTTTAACATCTCTTCTTCGTCGAACGTGGAGATTGATCGTTTTTCTCCAAACTCTGAAAAACCAGAGAGAAGAAAGTAACAAAAAAATAACACAATCACTATTCATCTTCTTCTTCTCACATTACCCATTCTCATCCAAGCTCTGAGAAATGAAAGAGAAGAAAACCAAAAAAAACCCTAATCCCTATTTATCTCCTCCTCCATCCAAATTCGGTGGCGGCCTTCGACATCCAATCAAACCATGTTACAATGGCGCTGCAATTTTCAGCCAACCCCCAATCTCCGGCAACGGCACCTCTCAATCCGGAGAGCTCTTCCGAGTAGCACACATCTGGTAAACCCTTTCCCTTCTTCTTCGCGCAATACCCCTTCCGATCTTCCTCTTCTTAAATTGGCCACATTCTCTCACAAACACCCTATTATACCACCTGAACCTAACCTCTATTGCCTTACCTCCATCAGAAAGCCCTCTGTTCTTTTATTTCTGTGATTGTGATTTTGAAATGCTGCATGTGTTCTATGTTTGTAGTGTTCAATTTGCAAGAATCACCTCTCTAGTTTTTAATCAATTCGTTAGTGTATGGAGCTTGTCTATCGTAACTGTCGTGTATAACTTGAGCATTCTCATTGATTCACTTGAGAGAGAGAGGGAGAGAGAAAGAGATTGGGAATTTTCTTGCTGAAATGGTTTAATTTTAATTTATTTTACCCTAGGATTTCCTTGGTATTCGATCTTTCTGTGTTTTTTGTGGAAAAAAGAATTTCTTTTCCCTCCGTATAAGCAAATGCATAACTAGTTAATTAATGGGTTTGATTACATTTACTATTTCACAAATCCCCAGTGAGATTTTATTTAATTAAGTAGACTGGATTGGATTGCAATCTTACCACTTCAAATTAAGTTTTTTTTTTCTGTAAAAATTATTGTTGGTTAAGACATGTCACCCGTGTCTATATTTGCAATCTTACAATGATATGAAGCAAACTCAGCTTGGGACCTTAAACCTAGTCCAAATCCAAATCAATTTGAACAGTTCAGTATCTTATTAGGGTTGGCTTGGGTTAAAGTGAAAGTAAAGAAATTTTGATGACCATACCGATTATGTGAGATATTTTGCTTATTGATTTCTTTCTCTTATGTGCTTTTGGGGATTTAGTTTCTGTTTTGGTTTGTACAGGGCATGATGGATGTAATGGAGTTTGAGCCCGGTTGCCCAACCAAGCTCTCAAGGCATGCCATTAACAAGTTTTAAGAGCGATGCACTGTTGAAAACCATTTTCTCATCAACCAAACTTACTTCTCGAAGAACTAGTAAATATTTTCCGGGACAATGGAGCTCTTGCTGTAAGACTTACTGGAGCTGGATGGGGGTGGTTGCACCATTGCCTTGGTGCATCCTTTTTGGTTGATTTGAGGGTTGGGTTTGTCTCATTTGGTCTAGCTAGTTTGATCTTTAAGAAGAATGGTTGTGTATGTACAGGGTATGATTGTGATATAGTCAGATTCATGTATTGGTGGAGTTGTAATACATGACTTTTTTTGACTGATGTATTTATTTTTCTTTAGTTAGTTTTTGGATCATTGGTTGTAACTCGGGTCTTAATGTCTCAAGAAGTACAAGTCATATGATAGTTACAAGTCTTATTATAATACACAATTTTTTTGGATTGACAAATGAATCGTGAAATCATCCAATGTCTATGTTGGAACACTTTAGTCATGTCATCTAGGTTTTACATTTGCTAAAATTGTGTATCATAGGTTGTAACTCATAGGGTAAAGCATTACAACACGGAATACAACCATTACAACACAATACGAAGTACAACCATTACAACACGAAGTACGACCATTACAACACGAAGTACAACCATTACAACACGGAGTATAAGCATGTTATAATGGTTGTACTCCATGTTGTATGGTTGTACTCTATGTTGTAATGGTTGTAATCCATCTTGTAATGGTTGTACTTCGTGTTGTAAATAAAAAATATTTAAAAAATATAAATTAATTCTTAAATGCTGATCAGGCTTTCTAAACATACATCACAGACCGAATCCACTACTATTAAAAAAAATTGCTATCCCATGAAGCACTACTATTAAAAAATTTTGCTATCCCATGAATTCACAACTGAGGCAAACTCCACCATTACAATCATCATGCCTTGTGTGATCACCCCACGGTTGGGTGGACCCTAGGTTGATCGGGTTGAAATGGAGTCGCCATCATCCATTGAGTTTGGGTGTGAATGGCCGCCCGGTTTGATTGATTGATTACGAAATTGAACCAAAATTGTGAAATTAGATCGGTCTAACCGGATTCGGGTAAGGGGGTTTATTTGAGAGATCGGGAAAGTGTTAGGCACCCATCCTCTCCCGGTTCGAAGTTATTTGGTCAAATTAAGAAAATCTTAAAGTGTTAAATACACATAGCAAAATGATTAAAATTATTAAAATGTTTATACAAAACAATATGAAAAAAATAAAATTGAAATTGAAAACACCCTAAGAAATACCAAATAAAACTCATTCAACAAAATAAAATTTTTCTGTAGTTTAAATTTATTTTTACTTCAAAATTAAAAATCTGTGAAATTAGACCAATCAATGAAACTAATTTTACAAATACATCTCAGAAAATTTATTAGGGTTCGAAATATTTACTAGGGTGTTATTTACATGAATTCCAGAATCCTATAAAAATTTCAAATCCTAATTCAAATCCTAGATATTTTAAATAAATCAAAACTCCTATATTATTAAAAACAGATCATCAGAGTTTGGAAACTAACTAAAATTCACACAATGCCGTTTATTCCATGCTTCAAATTTTCATAATCCAATCACTAAGCCTAATTTATAAGGAAGTAAATATTGTTCAAAATTGATAACTACATATTATTCTAGAATTATTTAAACAGGCGAAGGTCATAAAGAACTGTTTTCAATACATAAAAAGACAATAATAAATAAAATTCATAAAATGATAACGAAAATAAAGATTACTTGTAGCAGCTAGTAGGTGGCAATTTTCTTCAGTTTGAGATCCTTAGTGAATCTTGACTTGAGAGATGAGAACAACAAATGAAGATTAAGCACTTTCTTTTTCTGATTTTTTGCCAAACAGGGCCTCAAGGTTCAAGATTTCTGGTTTGGGGGTTTTCTGGATGGGTTTGGGTTGGTTTGGATTGGGTTGGTCAGATTTGGGTTGGTTTGGTTCGGTTTGGTTCAAGAGGTTTAGATGGGGTTGGTTTGGGTTTAGTTGGGGTTTGGAGTGGTTTGGTTGGGTTTGGCTCAAGAGGGTTTAGATGGTTGGTTTGGGTTTAGATTGGGTTTGACTGGTTCGGTTTAGGAGTTTGGGTTTAGGGAGAGTGGTTCTGGTTCAGGTTTGGTTCAAGTTCAGTGGTTTAGGGTTGGTTTAAAGGGTTCAGGGGTTTTTGTAGTTTTGGGTTTTACGTGGGTGGTTTTGTAAGTTAATTTTTTTTTTTTGGTTTTCTTTTGCACAGAAGAAGAAGACAGAACAGGGGAGAAGACAAGGGAAGAAGAAGAGGGAGAGAGAGAGGTGGAAGAAAAAGAAAGGAAGAGGAGGGATGGGGAGGAGAGAACAGAGAGGGAGGGTGGACAATAGAGAGAGTGAGAGCAGAAAAAGGTAGAGAGAGAAAGAGAAAGAGAGAGAGAGAATGGATGACTGTGTTTATATTGATGTGATTATAGAGAATGCCATCTTTGCATCCTATCATCACTTCTTGAATGTACATATATTATGATTTGACATACCCATATTGAATGATGATTTTCCACTTAATGAATATGTTGCATATCATGTAGTTTGCATGCTAATATCATTCATGTAATGGACATGCATGCATGACCAGTCCTTGTGAGGATTTTGAACCCCGGACTACCATGGCTCCTTTATGAAGGACCATTGGGTAACATGTGAGGATAATTGGATTTCTGAGAGAAGTGCCAAATGAGAGATATGGAATCTCGGATGTCCCCAAGGAGGGACTTATTATTCAAATCTCAGATGATTTGAGGGTGAGGGACTTGCAACCCCAAGAGCCCATGGACACCTCTACATATATACATCTTACATATATATATGGATGACGACTGTTCGGTTCTATGTGTGTAATTGATGTACATGGGGGATATCTTGGTGGAGCTTCGGATTCATTCCCTTGATCAAAAATAGAGGTGGGGCATGAATTTCCCATGAGTTGTGACTCCCTAAAACTATATTGTACACATGGAATCGGCGAGGTGGCCTTAGCCCAAAAGGGACCCTGAGTTAGATACGCGGTGCTATAGTCCGGATCAAGCGTGAGACATCAGGACAACACAAAGAGTTGATACCATTCATGTGCATATCACATGTTTGATGAGGCCATTGTTTGTGGGCCTATTTATGTATATATATTTGTTCATGCCAGCATAAAAAATGAATGAACCCTGCATTGATCATGGCATCCCATACACGCATCACGGTCATCCTGATTATTACATTGCACTTGTACATTGCACTTTTCGAGCACGTAGCTCAGGCCTTTTTGGCTCTAACATTTCAGGTACTTAATTAGTACTGTTGTTTGGATCCCTGGATGATATGGAGGTGGTGACGAGAAGAAATGGCTTCATCCGCGTACCTGCTGTTGAACTCGATGTATTTCACCTGGAGTAGTCGTACTCTTTATTTAGGCTACGTATTCAGTCTTTCTTTATACTTATGGATAGTAATGATGTATTTTAAAACTTGTCTTGTTTTAACATCATTATGCTCATTTTGCTTCCGCTGAATTATTTCTTTGATTTCAGTATTATTTTATGCCTTATGGTTAGAGGCTACCACTCCTTGGGGTTGTATGCTTGGGGAAGGGAGTGAGAGTCAGGCTTGGAATCCTAGAGTTATGCTCACGTGCGTGTGACTCATTCTTTAGAATTCGGGTCATGACAGTGTGCTTATGGTGTGTTCATCTGCATGAATTGCATTGATTGTGGTGTGGTATGTCATTGTGGATTGAACTGTGGTGTGATGTGTACTGATTGCTAATTGAGTTATCGTGTGATTGTGTGGCGGTTGATTGATTGAGTGTGGTGTTTGGTTACTGAATGAGTTGTGACGTGGTGTGTGGATACTATTTGGTTGTGATGAGACATGTGGATTGTTGGTAAATTGTTGTGTGTTAATTGAATGGTGAATGATAAGGAGAAATGTGCAGTATAGAAGGACCCATGAAATTTCGTAGCCTTGCGAGCTTATGTGTATCATGACAAAGTTCATGAGGATATTAGTGTGGAATTGGTTGTGTATGTACATGTATCATGACAGAGTTCATGAGGGCATTGGACATAGAAACATGTTAACCTATGATTCACTTCTATGAATTGTGTGAAGTGTGTTTTCTTGAAAATTGTTGTATGATGTGTGATTGTTTTGTATAGTGTGTTCTCTATGCTTGTGTTTATATATGTATGTATATATGCATGTACGTATGTATTTATAGAGGTTTTGAGCCTTATACCTAGAGAGATCATCCAGGAATTATATCTATGAAATGTATGTTGAGAGCTTCATGTGGTTTGTTTGATTTGAGAAATGTTTTAAAGTGTTTGCTGTGTGAATTTTGGTGTAAAGCTTTGAATTATGTGCTATACATACATATGAAGTGTTTACTGATGAGTGTGTGCTTCACATAAATTGTGTGAATACTTGTTATGACTACTAGAGATCGTAAATTTAGAGACTTTAGAGTCAATAAATCTTAAGATGAGAACGTAGGAGCATGATAACCTAGGAGTCACATTGGAAACAACATTATTATGATTGGATTGATATGTGTACTTTATTGGTATATGTATTGTGCTTTCTACTTGCCTAGGTGAGAACCACTAAATTTTATATCTACATTCACATTAGCCTAGGAATCGTGATTAGGAAATGGAAATTTAGAATGCTAAGTGAGAATGAACAAGTAGATAAAGCTAGAATGAGGAAGGGAACGAGTCCATACAAAATGGGACAAATTCAAACTTATAATTAGGACACTAACACTGTCTAACATTTATAGAAATTTTTTGAAGGGTTGCTAAAAGACAAGAATAATGATAAAGAGGTAAGAAATACTAAATGGACCAACCTGATAAGATTATAAATTTTATACCTAAGAAATCAGGATTTCTAGAGTTGTTCCAGTTTTGGATCTGACCCGTTAACTCATCATGATTATTAATTAAAGTGCACCTTGAAATATAACCATATATTTTTATGAAAACTTGCGCAAAATAGTTCTACAAATTTTATGGAAAAGTTTAAAAATTAAAATTTATTAATTTTGAGCTCAGGAGGAACCTTAGTCCCGACGAACTTGTGTCTCAGCTTTAAGTGGGATTTGATGCCTTAACTTCATTTTATGAAAAACCTTCCTTCTCAAACCTTCCTCCTAAACCTTCTTAAGCATTTGTAGGGCTATTCGAACTCATCCAAGGATCAACTTCAATCAATTTATCATTCCGGTAAGTTTCTTCCAAAATTTCCCCATTGTGTTCTTCATTTTTCATTTGAATCTAGGAAACCCCATAGCTATAACCAAAAACACATAAGCTCCTTCCAAGAAGGCTAAATCCACATTGGCTTCAACTCTAGAAGATCACAAGCTGTCACGTCCTGAACCGGACACCTCATAGGTGACCCGAATCCGAACCCATAACCTTCACTCCAAACGGAAGTCTTGGAGTGGCAGCGATATCTTAGCCAAAATGA
>JAUPMG010078843.1:0-12915 GCA_031762675.1 Pachysandra terminalis | reverse complement strand
ACTATCACACACTTCCCAAAATGCTGGAGCATGAGCGATTACACTTCATTGTAGGTATACTCATTCTAGCTTTCAGCTTATGCCTGTTGTTTTAAATATTTCCAGGTTCATAAGCATAGTCGAAATGAGAGAATCCGGAATGGGTAGCGCACTCTGATAGAACATGTCATTTAGTCTATCTTTAGACGTTCTTTTACCTAGAACTTGTAGATTTTGTTCAAAGTATATTTAGTTACTTATTTCTTACTAGAACTGTTTTGAACTTCCGCTTATAAATCAATTTGGGTAACCACTCCAGTAGGAATACGGGGTGAAGGTTACGCTTGGACTGGAAAACCTACGAAATTAGGAATTTCATGTTCGGGACGTGACCTTAGCCATGAAAAAATGACGAATTGACCATCTTGTGGTGGTTAGTCGTGAAGATCATAGACAGTAGACGCTAGTGTATACTAGCATCAAGTACTTCTATGATGAATTTGTACTTGTAGCGCCAATGTACAGACTATATCATAGCTAATACATGCATATGCTTATCATAGAAGGCACATAAGTAGCACAACAAATATCAATATTTGCATAATGTAGCCCTTAGTCTATAAGGTGTTGTCTTGAGCAGATTTTACATGTATTGAAGAGTTTATACATGAATAATTGACATCACGTGTATATATATAAGACATAATACAACATTATTTTCTCATTATGAAAGAACATGAATAATGCCAATAATAAGAAATATATGAGAGATATAATCGTATTATTACCCTTGGAAAGAATAAGCATTAGAATGCTTGTGTTTACCTCAAATGTTGTAAATATAGGGGTACAATCACATGGATCTTCTGTGCTGGTCATACGTAGACCACGCATTCGTACTTTATACGTGAGCAAACTCGCAAGTGCGAGTGTTTTTAAATATATGATCATTCTAAGGTAAGTATACCTTGGAATTCGGATGTATGTTGCATATATGCTAGAGGCATGTGTGTGAAAGGTATATCACATATGTATATGTAGCACAATATTACAAAAAGTAATGTAATATGGTATTTCACGAATGTAAAGTACCAACTTGAGTGTGTAATACTAGAAGGTGTAATACTATCTGTTAGGGTGCCACTGATTCATCAACTGTAGTATAACTTACAATACAAATGATGGAAAGGGCAAAAGAGAAATTAAATAAGAAGGGAAGGTTATAATCTCGCATGTAAGGAACATGGGAGAGATGCATCATAGCATTCTACATTTTCTTATAATTCATGTATGTTATGCCTACATGTATGCATAAGTGTGAGAGGGACAAATAGCGAGACCCGAGTTCATTTCCCTGAGATGAGGAGGGATGGTAGTATGTCATGACTATATAGGGAACATGAGGGCCGACCTGAAGGTATCCATGTGTAAGGAGAGATATTGGAGGTCCTGAAGCACCAAACCCACGAAGGCCCAAAGCTGTCTAGCATTTGGATTCGTGTAAAGGGTGATCCGTGCGAAGGAAATCCGTAAGTGTGAAGACGCAAGTAAAGGTGTTATCCGCGTGGAGCAAGGTTTGTGAGAAAGGTCATTAGCGCGAAGGAAGCCTATCCGAGGGCTGTTCGCGCGAAGGAAAGGGATCGAAGGAAGCCCACCCGAGGACTGTCCGCACGAAGGAAAGGGCCGAAGGAGGCTTTGGCGCGAAGGAAAGCTAACCCGGGGGCTGTCAGCGCAAAGAAAAGGGCCGAAGGAGGCTTGCACGCAAAGGAAAGCCCACCCGGGGGCTGTCCACGCGAAGGAAAGGGCCTAGGGAGGCGCGCACGCAAAGGAAATCCTACTTGGGGGATGTCCAAGCGAAGGAAAGGGCCGAAGGAGGCACGCGCGCGAAGGAAAGCCCACCCGGGGCAGTCCGCGCGAAGGAGAGGGCCGAAGGAGGCCCGCGCACGAAGGAAAGCCCACTCGAGGGCTGTCCGCGTGAAGGAAGGGCCGAAGGAGGCCCACACGCGAAGGAAAGCCCACCCGGGGGCTGTCCGCATGAAGGAGAGGGCTGAGGGTTCAGGGTTTTCAAAAAAAAATTGTTTTATTACAAACAAATACCCCATGTACCACATAATATTTAGAAAAGCCTCGAATGCCATATAAGTTTCAGAAAATCCCCGAATGCCTCATATTTTACATAAAAAACCCCCCCGAATACTAGATTTTTTTATTACAAAATGAGTCTCGCATGGCATATAATTTTCAGAAAAACCCTAGATATCATATATTTCACATAAAAAGCCAAATACAAGATTTTAATTATAGAATGATCCTCAAAATGCAATTTTCTTCATAGAAAATGCCCATAAGGCAAATTCCTTTATAGAAAAATGTCTGGAATGCCAATTTTTTCACAGAAATAAGGCTTCGGATGGTCAAAATGCGTAAAAATAAGGTCTAGAAGGACCATACGCAAATAAAAAGAAGATTTTATGCAAAATAAGATAATCAAAACTAATAAGGAAAGAACCATAAGGCTGGTTATACCTCTTAGAAGGCTTGTAATATGAGCCCCGTTTGTCAAAGTACGTAGAAAAGACATCCCTAGTGAAGTCACCAAAATGTTGATGCAGAATTTGTGCTGCTTGACCCGCTTTAAGCTGTCGATCGGGATCGAACTGCTTTATGGGGCGTAAACCGTGCGAGCACGTGATGATGTCGCGTGTCAGTCACTTCCGCACTGCCTGAGATTGGATAAGGTGTTGTCTGAGCACGCGGGGCTTCCCAACCGTCCGCCTAAACTGTCGCGCAGCCGTTTGGACAGTGCTACGCATATGCTCGACAAACATAAAAAGGAAAAATGGAGAAGGGGGAAAGCCAATATAGAGATATACAAAATTTTTACGTGGTTTGACAATATGCCTAATCCACGGGGGTCGCCTTATAGGAGGTCTTTCTCCACTATTTAGATGTATAGATGATACAATGAGCATCCAATTATTTGGGGACGAAGAAAGAAATAAAAAAGAAATGAGGGGGAGGAAGAGATGGAGAGATAAAAGGAAATAGACGTTTCCTTCTGTAGTGTTCTTCCTCCCTTTTCTCTGATGTTCAGGAGCCGTTCTGATTCTCTCACATTTTTCCCCCTCTTCCCATCATTCCTTCTTGTGCTGAAGTAATATTTATATAGCTTTGTTTTATTTGGCCTTCAAGTAGACTTGACCTAAAAGTCTTGAATGAGAAAGTGACATGTGGATGATGAGTCACCATGTAAATAGCTTATATAAATATCTGATAGAAGGTGAGTCACATGTAGATATTTTATGAAAAATATCTGATGTAGGTGAGTTACATGTAAATAGATTATATGAAAAATATATGATGGAAGATGAGTGACATGTAGATAGCTTATAACAGTTTGGTTGGACCGGATCAGACCAGTTAGATAGAATTGAATCGGATCAAACCAAATTGAACTAAGTTGGATCGGGTTTGACCAATTGGACCAATTAGACCGGGTCAAACCGGGTCGAGTGACATATTAAACCCATGATCCATAAATCAAGCAGGTCAAGCAGATGACACGTGGCTGACTACTTAATTAGGTCACTGGATCATCATCATCATCAAACTAAAGGGATTTTTTCTAATTTAATTTACTTTTTTTTTTAATATGTAAAACACTATGCTAAGGGCCCTTGAATTTCAAAAATATAGATTCATTTTAACCCATGAAACTTTATTCCAAGAATAAACTCTGTCTCCAAGTCAAACAAATTGGGTGCCTCACATGTTTTGTCTTATATTCTCCGAACTTCTCGGTAACTTAGGTTCCAAGCAAAGAGAGAAGCAGCAGCACCAGCGCTATCAGATTGGATAGGTGCGCCACGCTTTGATGCTGTCGACAATATCATCCGGACACAGTACTAGAGGCTGTAGCACACCTTACCACCCAATCTCAAATGCCTTCCACTTTGAGCAAGGTTCTACTTGTAATATTCTAGAATAATGCATGACCTTTTCCGGAAATATGCTCAGCATGACATGTCACATATAATTTTCTGTTTGGGCCTTGAGATTCCTTACGCGTCGAGTCAATATGATAATAAGCCCACCTCAACTACTTCTCTTTCATGCTCTTGCATGACTAGGTAACAAATACAATAGTACAAAGAGGAACGTACGCTTGTCCAATTTTTTTTGAAGAAATTGAACGGTCTTGATGTTATAGATCTTATCTGCATTGGTGGGCCACTTACCTTATCCTTACTATAAAATAATCTATTGTACACACAATCTTTACCCAAAAAACCTTATCCCGTTCGGCCGGTCCTAATGCAAGCTGGCTTATTTTATTATCTCCGTGTGCGAGAAAACTTTATTCGAGAAAATGAAGAAAGAAAGTTCTAATTTTCGTGAGATGGAAAGAAAATACGTTCTTAACAGAGATATTCCTCGGCAAATTCCACTTTAGTTTCCCCCCTGCTTTCTCTTCGATTCTCCGTGTATTAATAAACGGAATGAACGAGGCGACGGTTCTCCACATATAGCCGCATCAATTGCCTCCGTTAATATTAACGGAATATGCTATTCTACGTCGAGGGTTCTCCTTTACTTTGTCTTTGAGACGGCTACACCTACTTCTCGATTCTCGAAGGAAGAAGAATATCCTAAAGCATAAACCAGCAATTCAGAATATTCTCATGTGAAGGTCCCCTTCCCAGTTCATGTTTCTTTCCTTTACTCTTTTTTGTTTTTGTTTTTCTTCTTTTCCCGTCCTTAAATATCTCTCTTCAAGTGTAAATTGCTCCAACAAATCTCACAATTCCCGTTCTGCCCTCTTCTTCTAATTCTTCATTGTCTTTCTATTTCACTATGGCTCTCAAAGCCGTTCATGTCTCCGACGTCCCTAATCTCGATCACGTCCCTGAAAACGCTGCCTTAGGTCTCTGCTCCACCCGTTTCTCTAAAAGTGAGTGCCAAATCTAAATCAATCTTTTTTTCTCCGAGATCGTTCTTGGGTTTCAAACTTACGTTATCTAATTCTTTTTTTTTTTTTTTCTCTATTTTGGGAATATTAATTCAGGTATTGATGGTGGTGGAGCCTCCTTCAAGTTGCCGAAATTTCTCGTGATCGGACACAGAGGATACGGGATGAACATGCTACAATCGAGTGACAAGCGAATGAAAGCCATTAAAGAGAACTCCATTCTCTCATTCAATGCCGCCGGAAATTTCCCCATTGATTTCGTCGAGTTCGACGTTCAGGTGAGATCTCCGGCGTCTTTTCTTTATACATATTATTTTGTTCTCGTTCATCAACGTGTCTTGAATTTTCTGTTTTCTCTTTATTTTAAGTTTCTTTTCTTGTTCCCATATTACCCCGGAATTAAGCCATGAATTATGTTTTCTCGGAAAATCACGACATGGTTGAGGTGCGACGTGCGCCCGCCGCGTATAGGACCTGTAATCTTGTCTTCACCGCCGCGTATCCGGCTTCTGTTTGGAAGACCGACGACACGTCCCCGATACGTGTTTCATTAATCTTGTCTTCAAAGCACATCCTTAGGAAAAGGAAAAGGAAAATGACGAGGTCAAAAGGGCAAAAGAAAAGAGTTTGATATCGGGAGTCACGCTCCCCTTTTTTAACAGCTGTCAGCTGATTTTAAAGCCGAAAGTTAAATACGTGTCAGTGATAAATAGGTTGAAGGTCCAATCTTTTGATCAGGTCTACTAATCTAGCGGTCCAGCTATCTCTTCATTTTTCTTTTCTTTTTTAAATCTTATCAGAATTTCTGGCTTTTTTTTTACGTATAATATTCAAAATTTCAATTTTTTTATTTATTTTTATTTTTTAATATTCAGAATTTCTGGCTTTTGTAGGTGACAAAAGATGACTACCCAATCATTTTCCACGACAACTTCATTCTCACCGAAGAAAACGTGAGATTTGTCTTTCTCTCACTCCCTCTCTTAATTTCCTTCTTCTGCATGAAATCCCTGAGTGAAAATTCTGATAAATTATACAATTTTGTGGGGTTTTGATTATCAGGGATCCATATCTGAGAAGAGAACAACAGAGCTTACTCTATCTGAATTCCTCTGCTATGGACCTCAAAGAGAACTTGGAAATGTAATGACTTGGTTTCTTTCTCTTCCCCTTTTTTCTCGAGAATCGTTAAGCCTGAGCAAAACAAGTTAAAAAATTAACAGATTTCTTGTTTTGTTATTGAAAATTCAGGTGGGAAAATCTCTTCTTAGAAAAACTAAAGATGGGAGGATTTTTAACTGGAAGGTTGACGATGATGACTCTCTCTGTACATTGCAAGAGGCTTTTCAGAAGGTTAAACCCTCTTTGGGTTTCAATATTGAATTGAAGTTCGATGACAACATAGCCTATAAAGAGGAAGAACTGGTTCATGTTTTTCAGGTCATCTTGAGGGTATGTATTTCTGCCCTGTTTGATCCTTTTTCTTAAACGCATTATGCTTGATCGGGATCATGCAATAATAATAAACACAGTAAAAACATAAATCAAACAATACTCACACACCTAGATATACGTGGTTCTTCAAATCCTACGTCCAGAGGAGAGAAGAAATTTTCACTATGTCAAAAACGATTATGCTCTTACCCGATATATATATATATGTATAAGGCAAATTTCTAATATACCTTTATCGTACAACAGATATATGTGCTTTGGCAACGCCTATGTCGACGTGAGAGAAGAAGTTTCCACTTTGTCAAGAATTGAATTAGGGTTACTCATACTCATATCCGATATATAGGTCAAATTTTCAATTATACCCTTACCCTACAATGGGAGGAGCCCCCACACCCCTAACCTCATGATATTGACCCACACGAGTTACCCATGATATGGGAAGGGACCTCTCTTCAAGGTGCTCCGTTTTGCTCCGCCCTATAGGACCTTGGGTCCCTCCTCCTTGGATCTAGAGACTAGTAAATATGAGCCACCCACTATCTCTAACAATTGTGAAACCCAGGTCCTTACTCCTGGGATGGTCCCTCCCCCTTGGATCTAGAGACTAGTGAATATGAGAGCCGCCTACTATCTCTAACAATTGCAATACGGTTTTGTTCTTATTATGTTCAATTTTCTGAGCCAGGTGGTATATGAGTACGCCGACGATAGACCCATTATCTTCTCAAGTTTTCAACCTGATGCGGCGCAGCTGATCCGGAAATTGCAGAGCACTTACCCTGTAAGAACCACCACCTTTATCCTTTTTCTTTGTATTACTGTAATTTTGACTTCTTTTAGTTAATTGAAAACGTATATTCTTCTTACAGAAAAGGTAAGAATGTTTTAATTAATGTCAATGGATCTTGATGATCATTGCTATTGATTAAAATCAGGTGTTCTTCCTCACGAATGGAGGATCCGAAACCTACAGTGATGTGAGAAGAAATTCCTTGGAAGAGGCCATGAAGATGTGCTTAGCCAATGGCTTGCAAGGGATTGTATCAGAAGTCAAAGCTATATTCAGAAATCCTGCGGCAATAACAAGGATTAAGGAATCCAAGCTTTCCCTCTTGACATATGGCCAATTGAAGTAAGCTCTCTCTCTCTCTCTACTTGGTTTTGTTTCGAAATCCATTTTCATGAAGTCTCTTGAATGATCATGCTTATGAACATAAGAACAATTGTCCTTTGGTTTTGAATTGTCAAGAAGTTATAAGAAAGCCAAGTTTACACTTGTGTGTACTGATGATTAGTTGTATAATTTGCAGTAATGTGGCGGAGGCTGTATACATGCAACATCTAATGGGTGTAGAGGGAGTGATAGTTGATATGGTTCAAGAGGTAACCGAGGCAGTGTCTGATTTCATAAAGCCAGACAAGGAGAGTAGTGGTGAAGAAGAAGAAGAAGAAGAGGAAGGACGACAAGTGCAAACAAAACCGCACTTCTCACAGCGTGAGCTCTCATTTCTGCTGAAGCTCATACCTGAGTTGATACAACATTAATTCTGATGAAACATACTTCCAACACAGATAGAGAATCACAACCAAATGTTTTGATTTTAGCATTTTTTTTTGTAGTCAAAAAATTTATCGTAGAGGATGATAGCCTTTGTGTTGTTATAGAGGGGGGTGGCGGGCATCACTGTATATGAACTGATGATCTTTTCCCCTTGAATATGAAGGATTTGCAGTTGTGGGCAAGTATGTATCTCCTTTCCTTTGGGTTTTGTTGGAATCAAACTACCAGTATAAGAATTTACAGTTGTTATATGGCAAGGTGTGAGTTTAATGGTAAAGTAGTAAAAAACAGGTAAAACATAGAAGAAAAAAATAAGCATACAAGACAGTAATTTTATCTGGTTTGGCAATGGTGCTTAGGTCCACACGGATTCATACCACACCAGATTCCATTATGCTCAAAAGCTCTAGAAAAAGTGTTACAAGCAGCCGTCACGAAAATTTAATAAATACGTAATAGTTAGTTAAACAAAACAGCATTTGAAATTACTATTTTGCGTTCTTGTAAATCTGGTTGCATAAGCCCTTTAATTAATTAATTGAGGAGCGCGTCTCACATTGCACGTGTGGTGCGTGCAGTAGCGTAGGGAATCGAGACACCATGATTGTATTCTCCGGCTATACCCTACCCTACATACACCCATTGCTTATTACTAATTTATTAACATTAAGATTCATGATTTCATCGTCCATTATTTTATTAAAGGCTGAGATGCCTTGTCGCCATCTGTATTTAACAATACCCTGCTGACTCCACAATAAAGTCGATTTTTTTGTCTTTTCAAAACCTGAGTACGTCATACCGCCTCGCAAAGGACACACTGAAACGAATCAATTTCCGTATCTTACGTCTTGATCAAGAACCTGAATTCAGGTTGTTACAGATTTTATGGGAGAGCCGGGGTCTATGGGACCCCCTAGGTCCCACCATAAGGTTCAGTTAGTAAAAAAATTTAAGAGTTTATTGAGACGCCATTATTTTATTAAAGGCTGAGATCCCTTCCTGTAAATCTGACAGCATATGCCCTTTAATTAATTAATTTTGAGGAGCGTGTCTCGCATTGCACGTGTGGTGCGTGCAATAGCGTAGGGAATTGAGACGCCACGATTGTATTCCCCGGCTATACCCTACCCTACATACACCCATTGCTTATTACTAATTTATTAACCTTAAGATTCATGATTCCATCGTCCATTATTATTTTATTAAAGGCTGAGATGCCTTGTCGCCATCTGTCTTTAACGATGTCCGGCTGACACCGACAATAAAGTTGGATTTTTTTTTCTTTTCAAAACCTGAGTACGTCATAGCACCTCACAAAGAGCATACCGAGACGAATCGATTTCCTTATCTTACGTCTTGATCAACGAACCTAAACTCAGGTTGTTACAAATTTTATGGGAGAGCCAGGGTTTAATGGGACCCCAAGGTCCCACCATAAGGTTCAGTTAGTGAAGAAATTCAAAATTTATTGATAATTCAAGATGAGTACAAAGACACCTAATAAGAAGAGTATAATTCATCAATCAAATCTCTTGCATCTCTTGACTTTGTTCTTGTCTTTTTCTTTTCCTTGAATCACTCATTGAGTTGATACTTGATACAATCCATACCCATATATTTTAAATCTCTTGTCTTGCCGTCATCTTCTCATTGAATTCCTCTATCAAATATCTTTTTTTGTAAGCCTCTATCAAATATCTTGAATCTCTTTACTTTGTTATTGCCTTTTACTTTTCCTTGAATCACTCATTGGGTTGATACCAGGTCTATCAATGAGTCAGAGTCGGACCGAATCGGAACTGATCTGAATCTGATCCAATGGTGAAATCCGAAAATCCGATTTGAAATCCGACGGATTATGAAATGGATGATCCGAATTCAATCTGATAGTGGATTCCGAATATCCGTATCCGATCCAATAACCGGTGTCTTTTTGATCTTTAGGTTTTAAATATTTAAATAGTTAATTAATATTATATTTTAAAATGATTTGGAGATAATAACAAATATCTAATGATATTTTTTAGGGCTTTAGGTTATATATTTATATAATCGGATCGGATCACTATACATCCGAGTTCGATCCGATTATATTTCAGATCGGATCGAATAGGATAGTTTTTAATCGGCTCCCAGATTATGAATCTATACCGAATCCGGACCTATCAGATCGGATCCGGATCATGATCCAATCCATTGACAGGCCTATTTGATACAATCCATACTCTCATATATTTTCTCTATTAGTTAGATCAACAGTGCTTTTCAAATACCGGTCATAGCTGGATCATCATTACTTCCCGAATGCTTCAGTAGCATCATATCAACAAAAGTTGAGTGACTGTTTATTAACATTTTGATGATGCGAAGTTGTTGCAGATTTCATCATCATCTTCTTTTATCCCAACTAATTGTTGTAACCTTTAGGCAAAGAAAACAAAAATGTGGCCGTGATTCATTCCGGGCTTAGATGAACCAGTTTGCCTTGGTTTGTCATAAACAATAGTGGACCGGAGAATATGGCCATTTATCTAGACTGGACCGGTGTGTGTTTGTTGGTCAGAAACAATAGTGGGCTGGATTGTAGAATGTGGTCCTTTATGTAGACTATCCAACATTTTGAAGTAAAAGTCACAGGACCTGATCCAAACTGAACCCACAGACACAAGACAGGGTTGCATGCACCTTGATTCAAGTAGATTTTATTTGTTTACAACTCTAAAATACCTAACATTCCTCCAAAAAAAAAGAAAAAGAAAAGAAAAGGCATGACGCACGAATGGGTAAGTGCTTACCTATAAGTAGTACAGGAAGGCTACCCATAATGAGAACAGCTTCTCCTATTATCACTTATGCGGGAAGTTATTTCTAAACTTCAATAATATTTTCATAATACTTATTTTATCTCTAAACTTTTATAAGTACTTTAATAGATGTTATTTCTAAATTTTAATAATATTTTTATAATAATTATTTTACCCCTAAACTTTCATAAGCACTTAAATATATGTATTTATCAAACGCTATTTTCTTCAAATAGATAATTTATTATTGTTGTGAATAAGTACTCTTATTGAGTCACTTATCCAAAAGCACAAGTCAGGTCAAACGCAGCCTTAAAGTGTAATAGTATATTAAGTAGAACCATTGATTGGATTCATTGGAGATATAATTTCAAGCAGTGGCAATTTGTGGTCCGACCCGACAATTTTTTGAACCGTCTGCATTTAGATGGTTTAGTTTTGAGGTCACAGGTAGATTGTTTTGGATTAGGTTTCTTGACTTTGAGGTTGTGCTGTTATAGTTTATTTTATGCATAAATATATGAAATATAATAGACGTAAAATGTATATATTAAATATAAAATTAAAAGAAAATAGTGAGGAAATGAAATTTAAGCGGGTCACATGGGGTGAGACTGATCGGGTTGAGGCTTATTTAATTTGAGTTGAACATCGAACTGTTAACTCACCCAATACGAACCTCCACCCTACGAAACCCAAACCGAATAATCTGACCCGTTTAACTCTCTTTTTAAACTAATAAATATATTAAAATAATGTATATATTTTTATATACAAACTTTATATAAGATATATGTATAGATAGGGAGTTAAATGGGCCAGACAAGTTGTATAGATCAAGAAGCCCAATCCAATGCAACTTGCTTATTTATGATAATAACCATGCCGTGCTGGGTTGGGCCAGGTCTTTGGCCTGTTGCTTGGAAGTTGGATCGTGCCCATCTCGTGTCGTGGGCCATGAAGGCACGTGTGGGCCCGACCGATTGTACACCCTAGACCACATGCCAATTCTGTTGTAAAAATCTGGATCCAAATCCGTCAAAATAGGGGCGGGTTGATGGGTTGGACTCCAACAAATTGCCAACTCTAATTTTCAGGCAAGCTTTTTACTCTTTTCTTCTTCTTGTGAAACTAGTTATGCCCTCCACATTCTTCGCACGTGGCGGGCCTTTTTCCTATTATTTTTTTTTTCTTTTAGGTAAACAATTGTAGGATTTAGTGTATTATTTGGATTTTCATGAATTGTTTTAATTTTCATGTGTCTTTTTTTGTAGTGTTTGTATTATTGTGTGAAATTATTGTAAAGTCTTGTATTATAAACGTGTTAAATGTATTTGAATAGAAGTTTCAAACTTTTCAATATTTCGCGTACCAATTTTTTTAGGTTACGTTAAAATTAAGTATTCTGTCGTATGAGCTATATACCCATTATATAACAAAATAAGAGGACCAAAAAAGAAATATAATTTCGATTTTTTACTTTCCATTACGAGTTGACAATTTCTAGAACAAATGTAAGAAATGCACATTATAGGTTCCTAAAAGACTTTAACGTTGCCTAATAACTTGAGCAGTTGAACTTGCACTAATCCGAATAAGAATAGTAGAGAAAAAAAAGCAAGTTATATTTCCTTATAACATTGTAGCTGGAACTTTCAAAACTTGCTTTGCAAGTTAAGAATCAAGAGTTATATTTTATTTTACTTTATATACTTTAAATATAATAAATCGCAATAAAACATATCTCGAAGAAAATAAACTAAATTTAATCATTACAATTCTTGGAAAATGGAAAAGTGTTGGGAAGTAGAACGTATAGTCGACATTTACTGTACGACGATTAAAGTAGTAAGATTGAGAAGTACATTTAGCAAGCGCGGAACCTACGGTAATAACCACAAGATAACAAACATTGTCAAAACGGTCAGAAATAACCTAAGCAAACATACAATTTACAAGCAAACAAGGAATAGATTTTCTATAGCCAATTGATATGCATTAAGTAAACATGTAATCAAATAAAGTACTGTAAGTTTGTGAATACAAAGTGATTTTGTAAGGCAATTGGTCAACTATCTTCAATCTGATTTACTGTCCATCTAGTACGTGTTTTGTCGTTCATTGAATCTGGTATACATCCG
>JAUPMG010078832.1:0-12915 GCA_031762675.1 Pachysandra terminalis | reverse complement strand
TGTGAGTTCTGGAAAGAGGAAGTGAAATTCCTTGGGCACGTCGTGTCAAGGGAGGGTATTTCTGTAGATCCCTCTAAGGTGGAAGCTGTGTTAGGATGGGCAAGGCCGAAGAACACATCCGAGATTCAAAGTTTCCTTCGTCTAGCGGGTTACTACAGGAACTTCATTGAGAAATTTTCTACTTTGTCTGCACCTTTGAGTCGGTTGACTAGGAAATATGTGAAGTTTGAGTGGGATGACAAGTGTGAAGCAACTTTCGGAGAATTGAAGAGGAGGTTGGCTTCAACACCTGTGTTAATGATTCCTGTGAGTGGACGGAAGATGGAGGTGTACACTGATGAGTCCTTACAAGGATTGGGAGTAGTATTTATGCAGGAAAAGAGAGTGGTGGTGGCATACGCGTCTCGACAGCTTAAGACTTATGAGCGCAACTATCCTACTCATGATCTTGAATTGGCCGCGGTTGTTTTTGCCTTGAAGTTATGGAGGCACTACCTTAACATGTGCCAGAGGAGGTGGGTTGAGTTTCTCAGTGACTATATCACTATGCTCAATTACCATCCAGGGAAGGCAAATGTGGTGGCAGATGCTTTGAGTAGGAGGCCGTGTGGTGTGTTAGCTCAAGTGATGCGTCAGGAGTGGTCCTTGCAGAAAGCCTTTTCAGATTTGAGGATTGGGCCAGTGAAGAAGAAGGGAGGAAGTTTGCTTTTCAGTTTAGTTGTGAAGCCATCATTGGAGAATCGTATCGCAGTTAGCCAGAAGTCGGATCAGGAAGCACTATTGTTGGCGGCAGATGAGAAGAAACTAGATTAAGCAGTGTACACAGATGGGGTGATTAGATATCGGGGTAGACTGTGTGTGCCAGATGATCAGAAGATTAAGTGGGAGATCTTAGAAGAGTCTCATAATTCTCGGTATTCCGTTCATCCAGGAAGCACTAATATGTATCGTGATTTGAGGAGGAACTATTGGTGGCCTGGAATGAAAAGGGAGATAGCACAGTTTGTGGCAAAGTATCTCACATGTCAGCAAGTGAAGGCTGAACATCAGAGGTCAGCGGGACTACTACAACCACTAGCCGTGGCGAAATGGAAGCGGGAATATGTGATGATGGATTTCATTTCGGGGTTGCCTAAAACTCGTGGGAATTTGGACTCGATTTGGGTGGTAGTAGATAGACTCACCAAATCAACTCATTTTCTACCTGTTCAGACTTCAGTTACAGCCGAGGAGATCGCTAAGTTGTATGTGTGTGAGATAGTGTGACTTCACGGTGTGCCGGTGAGCATAGTTTCCGATCGTGGTTCGTTGTTTACCTCTAAGTTCTGGGAAAGTTTACAGAATGCAATGGGAACTCAGTTGGACTTCAGTACTGCATACCATCCACTGACTGATGGACAGACGGAGAGAGTGAATCAAGTCTTGGAAGATATATTGAGAGCTTGTGCTATGGATTTCGGTGGTAGTTGGGGAGAACCTTTGCCTTTGGTAGAATTCTCTTACAACAACAGTTACCATTATAGTATCAATATGGCTCCTTTTGAGGCATTGTACAGGAGACCTTGTAGATCGCCAGTGTGTTGGGCAGAGGTTGGAGAGAGTAGTATACTTGGGCCTGATCTAGTTCGAGAGACTACGGCTAAGGGGAAACTAATCAGAGAAAGACTGGGGACGACTCAGAGAATGCAAAAGAGTTATGCAGATAAGAGGAGAAGAGATCTAGAATTTGACTTAAGGTATCACCGATGAAGGGTGTGATCAGATTTGGCCAGAAAGGAAAACTTGCCCCAAGGTATGTTGGACCATTCCAAATACTAGAGAAAATTAGTAAGGTGGCATATCGTGTAACTCTACCTATGAAGTTGTCATCTGTACATGATGTATTTCATGTATCTTTGCTTCGGAAGTACAAGCCAGACCCGTCGCATGTGGTAGATTGGAGCGAGTTGCAACTAAAGGAGGATGTGTCGTATGTGGAGCAGCCTATTGTGATTTTGGATCGGAATGAGAAGGTATTGAGGTCTAAGACTATTCCATTGGTGAAAGTTCAGTGGAGTCATCACGACGAAATTGAAGCTTCTTGGGAATTGGAATCGGAGATTCGAGAGCGGTATCCTCACTAGTGTTTGAGCTAAGGTGCGTAATTTCGGGGACGAAATTCTTTTAAGGAGGGTAGACTGTAATGACCCGGATCCTTAAAGGAATTTTTTCAGATTCTTTTAAGTTATTAGCATTGATTAGCATTTAATTAATTTAAATTAATGGTAAGGTTTTGTTCATATTAAGCTAAGTTGGTAAAAAGGGGTTATAAGGAAATTAGTTAAGACATTTGGGGTTAATGAAAGAATAAAGGCTAATAAGGGTTTAAGTGGGATTAGGGTGCTAACCCTAATTTCTATAGATTGTTGTGGATGAACACTAAAAGAGGAGGGCTTTGCAGTTTTCTTGGTCTAGTGAAAGAAGAAATCGGCTGAAGGTGATTGTTGGGGGTTTTGCAGAAAAACCGGCAACCTAGAAGGTTTCCGGAGCATCGATCTGCAGGTTCGGAGCCTACGTTTGATATCTAGCAAGTAAGTAGATTATCTAGATTTATTGGGATGATTTTCATAAGGTTTTGTATGTGTTATGTACCCTAATGTGATGTATGCATATGTAGCATACCAATCATGTTAGATTTGTAGATTTCAGGATTTATCTTGTTTGATTTAAAGTTTGATTATGAACGTATGTTTTGGATTTGTGAATGATGTATTTATGATTTGAAACACTTAAGAATGGATTTCGTATATCTTTGATGCAAGAAAAACGAACAACGAATGAGATAAGTTGCAGGTTCTAGGTTTTATCGCACAGTCGATCGAGCACGCAGTGATGTGCGATCGATCGCAACAGTGCAATCGATCGTAACAGTGCGAACGAGCGCACCTCGACAGTCGATTGAGCGCACATTTCCAGTGTGCACTGTTATTGATGTTTTGATTTGTTTATCATTGTATGATATATTTTATGAGTTTTTGAAGGTTTAGGGAGCCAAGTGGAGTTCCATAGTGATCTGTAATGATAGATGTGAAGATATGAGCTTAGTGTATAGGGCAATGTGCCAAGTGTGAAGGTTATGGTTCTGTGATTGGGGCCTTGAGCCTAATTGTGTGACTAAGTGCCTGGGATGAGTTAGATGTGTCGGCTGAAAGCCTACAAGACTGAAAGCTTCCATTCCTGTCCAATATTAGGATTCCACATCCTAAGATAGATTAGAGTACTAGAGACTTGACTATGTTTTAGGTTAACTTGGGAGGTTAGATAGATCCTTATGACTAACCATCTGGGAATTTGGTTCTAATCTTTCCAAATTGATCTATAAACAGAACAATTGGATTAGAGTTGAGACTCTAACACCTTGGATTGACATTAGGTGATTAGAATGGTAAGTTCGGTTTAATCGACTATAGGATATCTGTGATGGTTTCTAAAGGTTTATCGACGTGTATGGGCGCGTGGATAAGTTGCCATTGGACATTATCACTAAGGTCCTAATATTGTTAATGTTGCATCATTGGAGTGCTTATGATGTATTCCAATGAATTACTTTCGTGTATGGGTGCGTGGGCAGCTTTCACAGGAATCTATCATTTGTGTTTCCTAGGGTAGGCATTCATACTATGGTTAGATGAAGTGGGACTGTGCCTTGACGGAAATATTTGGGGGTTGCCTATTCCCCGTGGGTTAAAAGGCCTACAAAAGGGAACTTGATTTGTGGTTGATAGAGTGATGAGATGGTTGCTACCGGACCATGGGTTAGCACCCGAATCGGTAAGAGGGGTTGCCGGATGTCCCTGGAACACGGTTTCCAAAGTTTTGGATTGATTACTTAGGAAACTTGGCACAATATCTAAACATAGGCATTTACTGCACATCATCTTGCATTCTTTGATTGAGCATGTTAGAGCATTTGAATTCTATTCATTCATAATCTCATATAATATCACATAATTGTATCTTGCATTACGTCTGGTTTATTTGATGCATACAGGATATTATGTTTATTTTCTCAAGTGTCTGGATCATGCTTGCTGAGTATTCAATACTCGTGCAGTTTGTTAATGACTGCAGGTTGAGATGGGAAATTCGGAAGAGGTTCTTGATGTTTTACCTTTAAGTTGACTTTATGTGCCAGACTTTACATTACTAAACTTCTTTTAACTGATTCTATTTGTGAGGTTCATCTGAAGCCAATTGATTTTATATTTATTGGAACTCTGATGTAATAATTTAGATTTTATTTTCGCTACTTAGACTCTGATTATTATGAATTAAATTGAGTTTATCTCACGCCTTGTGATGATTCCAGTGATGGATCCCGAAGGTTGCGCCTTGAGATTCAAGCCCTTTCCACATGGGAAGTCGTGCCCGAATTTGGGGCGTGACAAGTTAGGCTGAAGCTAAATGGCACGAGGTTTAGGAAAGACTATTTGGCATCACATTCAAAGAGATATGATTCATAGAGAAATGTGCTCATGATTTCAAATTATTATTTTTATGTTTCACATCTTTTACTTATATGTATCATATATACATATATAGACTATTTGAATTATTTTAAATGAGCACATTAATATGAATCTAGTGGTTGAGTGTAGAGATTTGAGCTTAAGCTCATGAGGAGTTAGAAATACTCAATCCGATATGGCCAAATGAGTCTAAGGCATATGTGAGACTTTTGTGCGTGTTTCTTCATGTATATTTTTTGTAACTTGATATGGAGTCGCTCACATTTACTGTGAACTCGTCGACTGCACACTCAACGACTTGTATGATTAGCACCCTTGATTGGAAATATGTTGTACCAGAGAGAGATGCACACCTGATGCCTACTATGTACGAGTGAGAGATGTTAGATTTTATTTTGGGTTGACCTGGTTGGCCTACTCAGTTGGGCCAACCCGGGTTACCACATTGAATGAGACATCAATACTTGGTGAGAGACGAAGTGTGGTTTGGACTCTTTCTTATTGTCAGAAAAGAGAGTCCTAGATTGAGTAGAGTAGAGCATTCTATTAATAGAAGACTCCTCTTCCCTTCCATAATATGCAATACACTACTGTCACGCCCCAAAATTAGTAGCGAGAGTCCCTATGAGGGAGGCACTAATCTCAAGGCGCAACCTTCGGGTTCCATTGCGGGAACGCGGGTTGCCATATCGAAATACAAGTAAATAAAAGTAACATGAATCACTTTCATCAAATATTCAATGTGCGGAAATCAACCAAAATTAAAATTACATAATCCCTTGTGACTTTAGAAGAGTCACAAGTACAAATATAAAATATACAACAATTACAACCCAATACTAGAATACCAATTACCACCAATAGACTCTAACTCTATCCACTAGGAAGTAATTGCTGCCTCTAATCGAATCAGCATCGAATGACAGTTTCCATTCCTCCTCAACCTGCAACATAATAAGTCGCGTGAGCTTGGAATGCCCTGTAAGACCATATATGTCATCCATCCTCATAATATATCATCAAGCCGATAATATTCAAACAAATCAAATTCAATTATACGAGATAAACCAGATTCTAACAATGATGAGTTACCAGATGATAAATGATATGATAACATGAAGATGCTCTAAAATAAGATGCTCAAACAAGAATGCAAGTATAATATGAGATGATGAACTAAACTAGTGTGATCGGTTAAGTGCCCCTCATTTCTTCAAATTCAATACAATAAACAATTTCGGGGATAGGCCACTAGGAACAACCGGATGTCCCCTCCACATTTCAGGTGCTAACCCATGGCGAGGGACACCATAATGCTATTTAGTAATTCCAAACACAATGCTAGTTTTAGAGTGTATAACACTCAAGTGATTCCACCCACCAGATTCACCACCTCCCGAGGACACTTAGCAATTACATAAGCCTAGCATGAGATGCATTATTAACTAGGAACCAAATGATAATCATCAAATGAAACTATCAGCATCCATACATGCGGATAATCCAATTAGATACCATCAGAAGTTTCCAAGGTGTTCAATACTATACAATCAATTTACAATTCTAGTTATCAATTTCAGACTATGCCAATAACAATTATGATCAAGTCCAAGGGTGAGTGATGGTTACAATTTATCATGGAACCTCAAGTTGATGACTAAGATCAACCTCGAGACCATAAACCAAATACTAATGCAAACAATACAAATCCACATCACTCCCTGTCTACTAATCTCCAATTACTAGGCACATATGAGTGCAATGTAGGTAAGGTCAACTCAATGCCTTGATCAATGGTGTGAGACATACCATGAGGCTCAAAGGGTGTTTCTCATAGGTAGGTTAGGGCCATCCTTCCACCCTTGACTCACCGAGACTAATTCTCAAACCCATGGTATACCCAACCCTACTAGCACAAGGTGGTACTCAAGGTGAGTAAGTATGGTTAGGTCAAGGTCTATTTGGTCATGTATTGACCCTAAGTATGATTTCAAACCAAGGTGGGACCAATTGCCAACAAAACAAATCAAAAACCAAAGTCGAGGCTCAACTCTGCAGGTCTTACCTCCGTTGGTACCCTCGTCGGTGTACCAATGGGGATTTTTACTCTAGTTTTAGGGCCCTGTCGGTACCCTGCCCATTGTGACTTCTCTTCTGGGTTTCTTGATCTCGGGATGTAGATCCCAGATCCACTTTAGGTTATTCCTAATGGTCACGAAATCAATCCTATTATGCCATGAGGCATACCAAACAATCAATCACATGCAAAACATCAATTAAATCGATTAAAACAATAATTCTCAATACGTTCAAATCCAATACCAGACCCATGATTATTTTTCCAAATCAAACGTATGAAAACAATACGTAACAACATCTTAATCACATTATACAGAAAATGAGACTTACTTTCTCCTTGAGCTGAGATCTAGATCCGACTTGCTTCATTATTTGTCCCTCTTCTATAGTTCTTCGTTTTCTTCTTCTTCCTTGGGATGGCTAGGGTTTGGGTTTTGGTTTCTATTTATTTCTCTATGTTTGGGACAACTAGGGTTTTCTTCTTGTTTTCCGTCTTCAATTAGGTTTTTCTCTTCTATATTAATCCAAGACACAAGTGGACGGCTGGGGAAGATTTGATGGAAGATTTCCTTCTATCTTCTCCCTCCACGCACATCTCACGTTTCCCTTCTTCAATCAATTAATTCAATTTTCACCCTATTCCCAAAGCTTACATTAATTACTAATAAACCCCAATTCTCAATTACTTGTTTCATAACTGATCGAATGATCCATAAATTCCACTAGTTACCCTAATTACCCTTATTAAATTCTAAAAACACCCAATTACATCATGTGTTATTTATTATTCATAATTCCCAGCAATTATGGATTTAGTTTATTAGGTTTGAGTCCTTACAACCTACCCTCCTTAAAAGGATTTCGACCCCGAAATCAGTACAGTGTAATTCCTTCGATTAGCAACCGTTACTCAACTAACGAATCTTAATCGGATATCTCAACTCAGTACAAGCTTCCACTGAATGGAACACTCCCGGTTAATCCTAGGGTGATCTCTCTATCTCATGTCCTTACACTATTGCATTCAACACCAATGGAAGCCCAAACACCAGTTCACAAAACAACTATCAACAAACAAGATGCATTTATCCAAGCCGTAGGCTAGAATGCCAAATCAAGTCTTGCATAGATGCATAAAACATTCTACATTGCATGTCAAAGTTTCAAACATATAGCATTACAATCCATAGGAGTTTCAAACATACACTGGGTTGTCATAGGTACCACTACATACCAAAATTCAAACAAAACAAGGTTTTTACATAACTTAATAAACATAAAATCAAACGGGGCTACTCCCCTCGAACTACCAACAACTCCAAGATCTCGATCCCTTACTCCTCCTGCTCCAGCTCCGCTATGCCAGCCGTCTGCATCTCCGGCACAAGTGTAGGTGCACGAGGTGGTGGTGAGATAGCATCATCCGTCTTGCAACAGGAGTTGGCTATCTCGTGCAGATAACCCATGATCTTGTCCATAGCCCTCTCCCAGGTGGACTTGAGCTCTCGGACCTCGGATTTGACGTCCTCAGCAGTCCTCTGCAAGGTCGTCGAACTCTTGTCCAGAGACTTCAGTCTGGTCTCAATGGAGTTGTCCCTCCTGGTAAAATAAGGAACCGGAAAACGTGCTGGTGGAGCAGATGTGGATGCCTCATACTGGGGTGCTGCTGGCACATCCTGCTAAGCTCTCTCTGTCCTCTCTCACTAACTCCCTCGCCTGGTCTCCTCAAGCTGAGATGGCATAATCCCCATCCCTGTGATGTTCAAGTTGGAGTACGGACGCACTTTCTCTTCACTCCCCGGTGGAGGCATCTGTATTCCCCACTTCCTTTCCAAGGCGGTCATCAAGCGACCGAAGGGCAACGAACTTTTCTACTTCGGGTTCTTGATGAACTGGATAATGTGCTACATGATCAAGCTGAGCAAACAAGTCTTTTGTCCAAGGGCTAACTGGTTCAGGGTCTGAACCATGAGAGAGGTAAGGTCTGTGATGTTCCCCGATCTATGGTAAACATTGCAAAGGAAATGTTGTGAAGGATACAGTAGAGGGGCAACATAGCAGTAGCCAGAAGAGCGTTGCCATCCCTCCATGGAACTAGGTCTCCACAGAGTCTATGAGTCACTGCATCCCGTTCCACGGCCTTTAACTCCGATAGATAAACCAAGGATGGGTTCATGGCTAAACCCATGATCTTCACCACCAATGGTACGGTCAAACGGTGGGATTGGCCATAAATCTTGAAGTTGATGTACATACCCTGCTCATTGCACTTGGTCATGGACGAGTACATGAGCTATGCAATGGACGAGAAGGCTGACCCATCCCAGTACAAAATGGGCAGCCATTCTGCACGTACCAAGATGTCAACTACTCCATGGGTCCTAACGTCCTCGACATTTGTCGACCTCTTAATAATAACTTGCCGGTTGAAGAATGTGTGGGAGATGACTATCTCGACCTCCGATGGTTGACGAGGGATTTGTGCCCTCGGTTCTGAGTTCGAACTCTCGTCTTCCTCGATGGGTCTTCCTTTAGCTTCGCGTGTAGTCTCCGGTGGAGGTCGGGATGAGATAACACCACCCTTCTAAGCCTTCTCGGTGGCGGCTCTAGTCCTTTTCAACGGGTTTGGGTTGCCGGTGGTCTTGACTATTGGCATGGTGGAATGTGGGGGAAAATAAACAATGAGGCTAGGGTTTACAAGGCAAGGAGTTTTAGGGCTCAAGAATAGTCCTAAGAGGCTAAAGAGAGGAAAGGAGGAAGAGATCTAGGGTTTTATAGAAGAAAAATGAGAAAAATCCCACTTAAATGAGGGTTTTGGTCCTCAAGGGTTTGGTAACCTCGCACCGCCGGTGTACCAGCGGGTACCGACGCCCCAAAAAGTGCCCAAAACTAATTATTTTTTATTTTTAAATTTTATATTCTTCTTTTATTATTTAATTTCAAAATTATCATATCTAAAAATGATTTATTTTCATCCCAATTTAATTTATTTCCAATTTTACTTACTATCGGGACCGGGTCTGCACCAGGTTTGCACCTCAGATTTAAATTTTGTAGTTTCTCTACTAGAGTTTTTCTTGACCCTACTACGGCTAAATTTCATGCTAATCAATACTAAGGCTTCCATAGTATTATCCTTCTTCTAATTACTTCTACTCTTGTCCAAATTATTATCAATCAGTCAGCAATCAAATTTTGGAATAATCCCTCATAAATAAATATATGATGTCTTTTATTAATTCTTAATACATAAACTAACACACCTTCATTTTCATAAATTATAGGGCTAAATGTATTTGCAACTACATTGTCCTTTATATTTATGGAGGTACTTGGTCAGTGTTAGGGTTTTACACATATATATATGTATGTCTTTGCTCTCACAACAATGTGAGTTCCTGGTGGTCAGATCCCTTGGGACTTCCCGACACAGTACACTCACCAAACAACACATCTTACATCCATAGAGTTCATTCCTAAGACCTTCCGGAATGGTGTTCAACCATCCTCAGTATTCTTTAGGAACTTATACTTTAAGGTGTATAAACGACAATCATCACTCCTTCTCATCCTAACATATCTAACCCCTTAGTATTCTATTCCTCCCATCAATACACTATCTTACTATCCTCATAAACAAATCTACTATCTACAAATCAGCTATTCTTCCTATTTCTGACTCTAATATCTTCCTATTTCCAAACTCCTAGTAGGTCCTTATACTCACTATCATTCTAATCCCAATCCGACTTAGGCAGACTTAGACAACTCAGGTATGACCTACGCTGCAAAGTTGCCGAATGGCTTCAGGAGTGAATAAACCCTATTCTCTGATACCAATTTGTCACGCCCTAAAACAGTAACATGAGTCCCTATGTGGGAGGCACTAATCTCAAGGCACAACCTTCGGGTTCCATTGCTGGAACGGGAATTGCAATATCGAAACACAAGTAAATAAAAGAAACATGTATCACTTTCATTAAATATTCAGAGTGCGAAAGTCAACCAAAATTAAAATTACATAATCCCTTGTTACTTCAGAAGAGTCACAATTACAAATATAAAATATACAACAATTATAACCCAATACTATAATACCAAATGCCACCAATAGACTCCAACTCTATCCACCAGGAAGTAGGTGCTGCCTCTAAGCGAATCAACATCAAATCCCTGACGGTTCCCATTCCTCCTCAACCTGTAACATAATAAGTCGCGTGAGCTTGGAATGCTTAGTAAGACCACATATGTCGCCATCCTCATAAGATATCATCAAGCAGATAATACTCGAACAAATCCAATTCAATTATATGAGATAAACCAGATTCTAACAATGATGAGTTACCGGATGATAAATGATATGCAATATGATATGATAACATGCAGATTCTCTAAAATGAGATGCTCAAACAAGAATGCAAGTATGATATGAGATGATGAACTAAACTCATGTAATTAGTTAAGTGCCCCTCATTTCTTCAAATTCAATACAATAACAAATTTCAGTCATAGGCCATTAGGAACAGCCGAATGTCCCCCTCCTTATTTCAGACGCTAACCCATGGCGAGGGACACCATAATGCTATTTCGGAATTCCAACCACAATGCTAGTTTTAGTGTGTATAACACTTGAGAGATTCCACCAACCATATTCACCACCTCCCGGGCACACTTAATAATTACATAAGCCTAGCATGAGATGCATTATTAACTAGGAACCAAATGATAATCATCAATGGAAACTATCCACGCGCCCATACATGCGGATAATTCGATTAGATACCATCATAAGTTTCCCAGGTGTTCAATACTATACGATCAATTTACAATTCTAGTCATCAATTTCAGATTATGCCAATAACAATTATGATCAAGTCCAAGGGTGAGTGATGGTTACTTATCATGAAACCTCAAGTTGATGACTAGAATCAACCTCGAGACTGTAAACCAAATACTAATGCAAACAATATAAATCCATGTCACACCCTGCCTACTAATTTCCAATTACTAGGCACATATGAGTGCAATATAGGTAAGGCCAACTCAATGGTTTAATCAATGGTGTGGGACATAACATGAGGTTCAAAGGGTGTTTCTCACAAATAGGTTAGGGCCATCCTTCCACCCTTGACTCACTAAGATTGATTCTTAAACCCATGGTATACCCAACCCAAGTAGCACGAGGTGGTACTCAAGGTGAGTAAGTATGGTTAGGTCAAGGTCTATTTGGTCATATATTGACCCTATGTATGATGTAATACCAAGGTGGAACCAATTCCCAACAAAACAAATCAAAAACCAAAGTCCAAGCTCAATTCAGATCTTACCTCCGTCGGTACCCTCGTCGATGTACCGATGGGTTTCACTGGGGGGTTTTTACTCTTGTTTTATGGCCCTGTCGGTACCCTCACCGGTGTACTGGTGGGTACCGACGGAGCCCACTGTGTCTTCTTTTCTAGGTTTCATGATCTCAGGATGTAGATCCCAGATCCACTTTAGGTTATTCCGATTGGTCACGAAATCAATCCTATTAGGTCATGAGGCATACAAAACAATCAATCACATGCAAATCATTAATTAAATCGATTAAAACAATAATTCTTAATACATTCAAATCCAAAACTAGATCCATGATTATTTTGCCAAATCAAACATATGAAAACAATAATTAACAACATCTCAATTAGATTATCCGGAAAATGAGACTTACCTTATCCTTGAGATGCGATCCGGATCCGAGTTGCTTCATTATTGGTCCCTCTTCTCCAATTATTCTTCTTCTTCTTTAGTTCTTCTTCTTCCTTGGGACGGCTAGGATTTGGGTTTTGGTTTCTGTTTATTTCTCTACGTTTGGGACAGCTAGGGTTTTCTTCTCGTTTTCCTTCTTCAATTAGGTTTTTCTCTTCTATATTAATCCAAGACACAAGAGGATGGCTGGGGAAGATTTCCTTTTATCCTCTCCCTAATTATCCTTATTAAATTCAGAAAACACCCAATTGCATCATGTGTTATTTATTATTCAAAATTCCCTGCAACTATGGATTTAGTTTATTAGGTTTGGCTCCTTACAACTACCCCACCACCACCACCACCACTAACATTACCACCACCCCACCACCACCACAACCACTACCACCACCACCACCTCACCCTGCTGCCACCACAACCACCACCCTCACCCCACCACCACCAACACCACCCCACAACTACCCCACCACCACCACCACACAACCCTCATCAGGCCTCCACCACGACCACCACTAACTTTAGCACCACCACCACCACCACCACCCTCACCCCACCACCACCAAGACCACCACAACTATAA